>WSXT02193800.1:0-19443 GCA_011762715.2 Neuroterus valhalla
CACTATTTGAAGGTGTTTTTTACAGACTATCTTTTTACGTCGACATTTTTTTCTTGAGGTTAAATTTTCTGTATGAAAATACTTTAAAAAAATAAAGTTAGATAAATTTTCTGCTCAGGAAAATAAGTCTGAAAATTCACAATTCCCTTGACAATTGTTTCCTTTACCCTCAAAACTATTTTTATATCCATTTTTTTTAAGAGATGTTGAAGTTTTCTCTTTACTCAAGATTTCTGTTAAAAATCTTGACTTGGAAACAATTATAATATCAAACAAATACCAAAAATCATTAATAATGTGAGTAAGTTAATTGAAGAATAGCAATTTTTAATTGATTTTTAACGTAAATGAACATCGATCATTTCTCATATTTACAAAGAATTGAACTAAACATTTCCGGTAAAATAATTTCGTCCTAATGAACCTTGGATTATGCAACCCATCCTAATTCCGATTGAGTGTGTAATCTTTAGACAGGGGCAGTCCTGTCCATAATTTTTGATTCGGATATCTTATTTTTGATGGAAAAGTTTTAAAATAAATTTAAAAGACTGCTTTTTCATACCAGAGGCGTATTATTTTCTTTTTATTTGACAGTTCGATAGTTCGTTTTGATTTGATATCAACCCAAAGAAATTGTTCAACCTCATTGGCTCAACCATCCCTTACAAATAATATCTTTCCACTGCCAAAGATATATCTTTGACACTGCCATAGTCCATGGTTCTCACCACTGTTCCAAAAGTAATGTAACTAAACATCTTAAAACCTAATTTTCGTCTATATATGTGCAAAAAATATTATGATAACGCTCAAAGATACAAGTAAACAAAATTCTACCCTAAATTGTCCCTATCTAATCAAAGATCACGTGACTTTAGATATCAGTAATTTCTACCTTACCGACCGTTTTATGGGAAAAGTAGAACATGGTAGATGATAAATACGTTTTCGAGCAGAGATGTTTCGAGCAGTCAGAGGACTAGTAATAGTAAATCTATTCTGATATATCCGGTTATTTTCCAAATGTTATTCTAGCTCAATTAAATAATTACTAGAATTGACAAATAAAGCAGCATTCCGTGTACGCGAGTTACAGTGTCAAAATGCCCAGTAAAAAGAAAAAATACAACGCCCGTTTCCCAGCAGTACGTTTTGCAATAAACACCTTTTACGCAGTGTACATTGTGTCATGTAGATTCATGTAAATTACAATTTACAATTTCGCACATCAATTCTTTTTAATCACTCCTCGACTATTCGTGCCAGATAAAGCAATCGGACAATAATAACCCATTTTTAACATAGCCTCACTTTTCTTTCAGGGTCGCATTAAGAAAATTATGCAAACTGACGAAGAAGTAGGAAAAGTTGCACAAGCAGTACCTGTTATAATCTATATCCTTTTCATATATATCAAACTATTTGCATACAGAATCTTGTCGCTAAGGGAAACACACAAAATCATTCTCGTGATCTTGAGGTTATGTCATGTCATAACAGTTCACGCAGCGTCCAGGGAGAAAATGTTAAAATGTTTTCGTTACCATGTGCAAGTCATTTTTTGAGTGAAATTGAGTTCACAAGTAGGAAATATTTTGGATTCCGTAATTTGACTGTTTCCTGGTCAAATTCAAAGTTTATTTGGGTGGTTCATCAAATTTAAATCCAATCCACTCATATTTTTTCTCATTTTAATATGAAGATTAAGTTACAGCCATATTTAATTTTGTTTTTGTACTATGTTTTACTATGAGTATCCCGAAAAATTTGAGAAACTACTACTAACATACTTTTTGCCTGAATGTTCAAAAATTTTGCATATTGCTTCATGTTCGGTTATTTATTGAAGTTTTTTGTATGAAAAATACGTCCTAATTCAGATTGAGACCAAAACATATTGGTATTTCATTATATTTTGAAAATAATAGTCCAATGAAGTGAAATAGGGACAGTTACCTCATAGTGTTTTGAACTCATTCTTTGAAAGTGATAATGCTGAAAAATTTCTCCAGCCTCTTCGTGGATATTTCTTTACTAATAGATTTAATTCATGTTTGAAGTTCTAAATCACCCCATGAATATTTATAAATATTTTTGTGTATAATTTTTCTTGACTACTTATGTACCTAGAACGCTAGAATTATTCGTACATTCGTTACTAACAAAAACGATGCAGGTCACTAATGCTAAAAATGCTAAAACACTTAGTCCTTCTCATATGTAAGTAGAAAAGGAATTTTTCAACTCAACATTTTTGCTATTTAAAAATACTTCTCATACAAAAAGGTATCTGCAGGTCAAGTTCACTCATTATTTCTCAAATTTCACAGGAAACAATGTATTCTGTCTGAAAGCCGCTTCGACTTTTTGAAAGATTTAGTAAAAGGCCTTCCAGATGTTTCTGGTCCAGATGAAGATGCTCCTACTCCACCTCCAACACCTGCACCAATGAGTGCAAATCCTTTAACTACAGCTTGTGCCCATTCAATCAGAAACTTGGATCCCGAGTGAGTTCCAGATTTAGTTTATGATATGTTTCTACAGAATAAATAGTTTTTCATTTGTTCACCATTGAATTTTTGATTAAAATTTATTTATATGAACTCTGAATTAGACCTGTAAATTTATTTTCTTTCAAACCAAAAATTAAACACCAAAAGTTTAATACTATCCCAATTTACTTTATTTCAGCGTGACTATCTCTTTAAACCATTAGACGAATTTTTTACTTTTCGAAAAGGTATTTTGTGCTAGAAGTAAAAAAAAACTGGTCAAGACAACTTAATCTTCATTTCTCAGTTTTCCGGCACGGCCACCCAGTATCTGAATTTGAAGAATTAGAGAAGACAATTAACATTAATTGTCAACAGTCATCGATTAATTTTCCGGCACCTAATAAACGATATTATTTCTTGATTTATAAAATAGATTTCAGCACGAGAAGAGTTTCATTAGTACATCTCGTCGAGGCTCCAAGGATTGTAAAGTAATGGGTATTCCCAATTTATCTCAAGCGACAAACGTATCAACGTCAAACGTCCCAGAATTTCAAATGTCCGTACCCACTTCTTTTGGTACGAGCCAGCCGAATTTCTACACCGAAGTAACGCCATTAAATCTCGCTGCCAATGCATCCAGGATAAGCGGGGCTAATCAGACGATATCGAATTTCACTCACACTGCCAACATCGATGAAGATTACGATACGTAGTTGAATTTTCGACGATCTAGTTATTAAAAAACTGTGTCCATATTGTCTTATCTAAGTCTGACACTCAGTCAGTATTCTTAAAAACACAAGTCTGAGCAACCAAGTGATGTTGCATTATTTGTCAGTAATTAATTTTATCTGTCAAGTGACTTAAACAACTGCTACGATGCATCGATCGTTTTGATCTATTTTCTGCATCAAAATGACGAATATTTACTGAAAGTAAGGAATAACGTAAATTATAATTTATTCCCTAGCCTAGATTCCAATGCATTGTATCAAATCGACTGATACATGATATTGGTAATACTTTTCGTGGCTCGTAGTTAATGTATCAAGATCATAAAAAAGTCTTTCAAGTTGTATTCAAATTTATAGGATTGTAATCTAGTAATTTTTGGTGTTAGCTTTTATTTCCTATTAATCGCAATCTCTTTGTCATTGATTGATTGCAAGGTCCTTGCTTATAAACTTCCCCGACTGATCATGTTAGTCTCGGACGTTCAGAGACCAAAAACAAGAAAAAAAACCACTAGGCCCTATCTGAAAAAAATCATTTCTCGTGTTCAGAGTATTTTAAAGTAAGAAAAATTTATAAATTTTATTGAACGGTTTCATCAGTTTTATAACTGATCAGGATAGTCAGTAATGACATGCACATTTCAAGACCAAAACAAATGAATATGTCGGGCCCTTCATGAAAATGTTGATTTCTATATTCCAAATGTAATTAGGGAATCATAATTTTTACTTCTCGTTGATATTATTAATTATATATAAGAAACCGATATTACTTGAAAAATGAGTAAAAGAAAAATTAATGATCCACACATTTCCGTAAGATTGGCCCACTTATTCGTATAATTTCTCCGAGTGATAAGTAGTTGATCATATGGGATAATCTTTTACTATTTTCTTTCATAGAAACGAATTTGTTCAATATAGAGTTGAATTATTGCAGATTAAATTTTTAGAATTTGAGTAAGGTATTTTAAAATTGACTTTTTCAAAAATAGTCCTTATGGATTTTTCTCGTTCCTGATATTGAAATGGCTGTGGAATTACGAATCCCATTTTTTGGAGAATCCCATATGCAAGAACCTTGCACTGTGTGAACGAGATTGATTTTGAATTATACATACTCAACTCAAGCAACTGAATTCAGTTTCTGCCAAGGTTAAAATTTTGTAAATATGATAATCAAAGGAAGTGAATGCCACAAAGATAAACACTGCAAGAAAAGCTTGTGATTATTACAATCGGTCTAACATTGGGATTTTTTGATCCATGTGTGATGTAAGTTTAAGAAGGCATAATTGCACCCATTTTTTTACAGTGTAGTGTTCGAATTTACGTTTTCTGGTTGTTTTGTAAACTAAAACGATTTATATGAAACATTGTAGCAAGAAATAAAACACTAATTGTTATAGAAAAACCTTCTTGTCATCCTTCATTTCATTTATTCACTCATTTACGTTATAGCTAGTTAGTGAAAAGGATTTTCGAAATAAAACACACAATGTTACAAAAAAGTACAAATATTTTAACATTAGTGCATTACAAATTGTATACTTACACAAGTAGTTTTACTAAAAACTATTCAATAAACAATTTGTATATATATTTACAAAGTATCGTGATTTAAACGCATTGCGATTACAGTCAAAAGTTCAGAAACGGGAATAGTTTTTACGGTTCCCCGTTCATAAGTTTACCCTTTTTCTACAAATTCCCGGAAGAAAATTTCAAATCTAAACTTTTCTATCCCGGCTAGAATTTTATTCCACCCATTGAATAGATTCATCAAAGACCATATTTCTCGAGAATTTTCGTTATACATTTTTTTGCTCTTAGTTCGACGATTTATGATATAAATAATTTACTAAATTTCTCCCACAGAAAAAAACAGGACAGTCTTACACCTGCATTAAATAATGTTCAATGAGTGTGCATAGAACTTAATGTGATGTTGATTCGCAGATAGCAAAAGAATAGGTTTAATAAATTCCACTTGGAAATATTTACACTATAAATTAATGATAATATACAGACCAAAGAGTTAGTACATTCGATTGAGAAGAAAAAAAAGATGATTTCAGCATTGCATGCTGGACGTTATAGATTATGCTTTTATTACATAAGTTAGCATATTAATTATGAATACAAACTTCCTAACCGAAGATTGAAAACCGAAAATTGATTTTTTTCTAACACTTCAAAAATATCTGAGAACTGAATTTTGTAAAACACAGATCAAAACCTTTATTTCCAGTCTTCAATGTACGAAAGTACGTTTAGATTTAATTTATATTACAAAATTAAATTATGATTGATACAATATACTTTGCATTCGCATTTACTACTAACGTCGATAAATAATTTAAAAGCTTTGTAATTATTTTCCACTAAAGTAGTTTAACGACTTCTAACATTAATGTAGTTTAATCGATTGGCCCGTAAATTTTAGATAATTAAAGTCTGAAATGACTTGGAATTCCGCTAAAAAATATGAGGTTGATAATGGAGTCTTTAAAATAACAGTATAACGCTGATATCCGTTTGTTTCGGTATTGCATTATTCAACGACCTAAATGATAGTCTAATTAATTATGCATATTTTCAACGGTGCATTTTAACAGTTATATGTTGTAAGATTGTTAGCACCGTAGCTGTAGTTTTACACATATAACTAATTTTTTATTCCGTTAACTAATCCTTTGTACTACTTAAGATTAAGTTTTAATATCTTCCAAAATGTACATTAAGCACCAAGGCACAGAGTGGTAAACATGCAACGGAAGTACTGAAATATTTCTAAGGATAATAAATAGTTGGAATGAGCATAAATACGGAGAGATAAGAAAAAAATTTCCGACTTCATTTTTGAAATATTTCGTCAGCAATAAAATTAAAAAGGAAAGTTATTTATGTTCAAAATCAGAGAGCCAGTTAGTACTGAGTAAAAAAAACATAATTGCATTTTTAAGACTTTCTAATGTTGACTTCCAATAATTATTTTTCTGTTAATACTACAAGATTTTTGTCTGCATTTTAACGAAGCCTATGATCAATAACTTAAATGGCTAATGCTAAATAGATAAAATAACTAAGAGTATATACATCATACAATTATTGGCAGTAAACGATAAAAGGGCAATGCAATCTCTCGAATTTTTATAAAATCTTAGATTTGGTCTTAATCTGTTTTTTTTTTTCAAAACACGTTAAGAAGATTAATACTGATATTTGTTCATTGGACATTTTTCTGCCAATGTTTAACAATACCAATATTTGGTACTAAACATTAATACTTTTTGATAGAAACTTACATGAAAAACTTATTCCTCCGTTGTTGAATTAAAAGAATATTTCAAAGAAGACCGTTTAGTACTTGAAAATATGACAGGATATGGAATACAAGTTTCTCTTGTATGGTTTAAGAATTTGAAAGAAATAACTCGCATTATTCATTAGAAAATCAGTACCTACCAATTTAAGTCTATTGCACTCTTGAATTATTGAACTTTGATCAACTTCGATTTTTAAATCATATGTATAAGCTTATATTCAAATAGCCCACTTTGTCATTGCGAAAAAGTGGGCTGCTTCAATATGGATGTACACATATAATTTTCAGTCGAAAATTTCATTCGCTTGAGCGTTTGGCTAATTCTCTACAGAGTTCTAAAATTGTCGAGAATCGAAAACAAGGAAACATTCTTGAGAATATTAACAATGTGTGTTTTCAATATATCGCAATATAGTGAATTCAGTTACATTGAATGTCGCTTTCAAGTTTAGATCTTTTCAATTTATTAAAACTTCCACAATATCAAATTCTAATTTTTAACAGGATCTGATTTGGAATGCTTTTCGTTATTGAAACATCCAAATAACTATAATGAGCTCAAATACTCAAGGGTTGAAGCACTGAGAATGTCAAGTAGGTAGAGCAAACTTTTTTAAAAAATAATTTTTTCTACAGTTTCAAATATTTTAGGTCAAGACCTGTCGATATGCACTCTTTTGCAGTTTTACAAAGAGAACATTATTTTTCTAAATTATTTTTGAATAATTGAGAATGACGACTGGGTGAAGCCCATTTTGTTTTTGCTCTCTATTACGCAGAAGTGATGAGATAAAAGTCATGTTTTTAGTTACGTGTGATGCTTTTTTTGTGAATGAATCATTATAGACAATTCCGAGTTAATTTTCCTTCGGAATCAAAACATGGTAAAATCCGTTTAAGTTTAAACATAATTGAAAATATAAATTGGGTAAAACCCATCTTATTCTTCCCACCCGTTACTTAGAAGTTATCCCATGATTAAACTTATGTTTTTTGCAAAGTGTGATGAACTTAGTTGACATTCTCAGTCCTCTAATTCGAGTTTTCAATCAAAAGACATCTTGATGCTTCTAATTGTGTAGATGGTAATATTCGCAGAAAAGTCTTATCCGTATTACTTTTAATTGGTAAAACACAAAAGCTCTCAAGAAGAAGATTGATAGCGGATATACTCAAGAATATTTTCCAGAATATTCTCTAATTAGAACTCCATCATCAGTGTATATTTACAAAGTTTTCATTATTATTTTAGGAAAATAACTACAGTTCCATGTAGGTGGTTATTTTTGAAAGGACCGTGGCTCGAGACATGCAAAAATCTGCAGTATGCAAAAAGTGCCATGTGGCAGCGATAAGACGCGCTCTACTGCTTGCATTAATTTTAAATAATTTATGATTTTTTTTGAATTTTAAAACTGTAGAAAATACGTCCCAAGGTTCCTCAGAATAGAACCGATCATACATTACTGGGAGAATTTGCTTTGTCCACAAATCAGTTTTCCACATTCCCTTCGTAAAGTGATTCGCATTTCTCTAACAAACGTAGTATCGGGCTGATATTGTATGAGAAGAGATTTTTCGAAACTATCCTTACTATCGATAGTCTGAGTCTAATAAGTACTGTCATGGTATTGTCCAGTTCTCCAGCACAACAAGTCACAAACTCCGACCAATTTCTCTTAATGTACTTAAGGAACCTGAGAAGATAGAGCAAGAAGCAAGTCTCACTCCCATGCAATAAATCCAAAAGGACGTTTGGATCGTGCGCGATTGCCTGGACAAATTGCACAAAGGTCCGAGTCGGACTGAGCATTCGTCCAAGATCATGTTGCGGAGGAGGAGGACCTCGATAGAAGAGTCCAACAGCCATATCCAAACAACAGACCATGCTTTCAACTAGAAAATCATCCTGGTCATGAAAAACCTGGATAATCCATTCCGACAAGGGCATTTCCGGATGAAAAGGCAGCAAAGCTTTAACACAATGGTCCAGTTGTCTCAAAACTTCCCGAATGCTGCGCTCAATCACTGCCATATCTGCATCAATATCCTCTGCTTCTGACCCCAAGGAAGAGTCGCTGGAATCACTTCTTGTTTCCTTGACAGTGACTGCAACGCTTTTCAAAACTAGGAGCACAATTTTTTGTAGAAGAGGTCTATCCCCGTCTCCAGAACCTCCACCAAATCTCCCAGATCCCTGTCGATAAGGCAGAGCGTCGAGAAGCCTCCAGTCCTTCACTGCGCGAACTATAAGATGCGCGAGAGAACAGGGTTCATCGGGGAGGATGTCCTGAAGGGAAAGGGTGCTTCCGTAGCAGAGAACTTCATTGAAGAGTCCGAGAAGATGCCGCCAGATAACACCAGGCACACTGGCGTTGAGGTGTATGACCATGTTGTCAAGTTGAGAAAAGAACATCTTTGTGTCGATAACTGAGAGGTTGGCTTTAACGGAGATGATTGATTCCCAGAGTTCAAGAAAGATTATGACGGCGGATTCGTGTTGGGGAGTGTAGTAGGTGAGAATCGTATCAAACTTGGTGACGAGGATGGTCCACTTGGACTTTAGAGCTTTTACACACATCGCCTTGACTGGAGTGCTGTCTTGACTGTCTGGGTCAACTTCGAGGGTGTTGCAGTGTACGGATGGACCGGAATGTTCAGCGTCTTCCATTGGGTGTGTGCTGTCGTCCCGATGCTCTACTACCCTTTTGATAACATCGAGGGTGAAGAGCATTTGACTCGGAGAATGCGTGTTTAGTAAGGACTGAGTAAGACGTTCTAACCACGCAGCCTCGATGTTTTCTTTCGTCACGATGAAAAAAGTTGCTAGTGCCCTGCTAGCTGAGAAGGAGATAAACTTGTTGGGTGTACAGGAGAGATCGATTATTTGGTCAATGATTCCGTGCTCGTTCCGACCTAAAGCCACGCAAACGTCTGCGATTCGACTGCACATTACATTTTTCGTGCCCTGTCTGATTGCAACGTCGAAGAGGAGCTGCAAGGCACTTATAAATTCTAGGGTCTTGTCGGGCTCCCATTCGGAGAGGCAAGCGGTTCGGTATTCCCCGTTGGCTGAAGGTACAGTCGTGGCGGTGAAGGGCTTTCGCAAACTGCTCTCAGGGATGTTGCATAGGCACTGAGCCAAGAGACTGGTTTGAAACCGTTCAATCTCGGTGATGGTATCATCCTCGTCATCTTCGTTCTCGATTCGCTGCTTTTTCTTCGCGGGTTCCTCCATCGTTGCGCTGGGAGGATGGCCACTGGAGCGTCGAAGTACCATTAGCTTCGGATTGATTCGTCTAATCAGGTTATCCTTAGAATGGACATGGTGATGTCGGAGCCTTGAGGTTGCATCGAGTTGGACTTTTTTGGGTTTTTTAACTGCTCACCTGTGGAGGGTAAAAGAAAGTTTAAATTTGATTCGAAGAAATAAGCGAATTTTGTTTGAAGTTTTTAATTGGTTTTGTTCAATTGAGAATTTTTTTTTTCTTTTGGAGCCTTCCTTTGGAGAAAACAGCTTTCAACTCCATATGTGCAAATGCACCAATCACAAGAGGGTGAATTGAACAAAACAAAAAACAGCACTTTCTTACACGAATATTTCCCTCAATGTGGTTTTACAGAATTTCCCAATGAGCATTCAACAATAAAAATTTCTCAATTTGGCCAATTTCGTTCCTAAGTTTTTACACTTTTTGAAAAGGCATACACGATTTGATGGGTTCATCTTCCTACTGAAAATGTAACTTGATTTGTTATTTGACATAATTAAATGAATATTGAATATCCCATCCAAATGATCTCTTTTTTTTGTTTTTTTCTCAATTGGAGGATTATATTCTTACAACCAATATTATTATTTATTATTATTATACCATCAAAACGAATGCACTTTAATAGTTTTAACCAGAAATAACAGTTTGCGAGTGATTATTTCACACAAGACTTAGATAAAAATCTAATTCTTTTTAGATGAATGATAAAAATATATAAGAGTGACTATTTAACGTTCTATATTCACTATAAACCGAAAAATAAGAATTACATAAATGAAAAAGATTACGAGCAGTAGAAGAACCAACAAAAGCGTTTTTGAGGTTAACTTTCTAACTACTTTTTTGGCCAAACCTGATGAACGTTTCCGGAATTTCCTTCAAATTATGAATAAACACAATAGATAAAAAAAAAATTTCCAAAACCTTCACAAAATATATCAATAAGATTTCGATGTCTAACGTAGACATTTTTATATATATTTTTACGATAATTATTGAGTGGGTAGCCTCAAAATGTACATATTTGTGTACACTCAATTTAATAACACTTTATTTTCAAGCTTCCCAGCGATTTTTTTTTGTGGGAAAAACATCCATCCAGAAAACGTTACATTTTAATATATTGGTTTTTTTATTTTGGTACTTTCTGTTTTTAGCATTGGATTCAAAACTTGTTATTTTATAACCTATACTGCTTTAAATTTGAACTTTACAGACACTTTGGTCATATTTATGGTAGATATTAAGATCAGGAGAGAAAATGAAATTTGATTCAATTCACTTTCTTATTCCAAATTTTAAGTTACTCAATGTAGTCAAAGTTTAAATATTAAAAAATTCTCAGATTATGAATGATTATGGCAGATTTGCCATTTTTCATTTTGGTAAAAGATTATTTTGGAACTTTTCGTCTGAAATAATCAAGTTTGGAACGTTTTTAATGTAAAATCCTCTGTTACATCCTTATTGTCAAACTGTAAATTGTTTAATTGTATATTGTTTAAAGCGTTTCGAAGAAAATCATCGATTGATTCATCAATATTTCAACTAAAAAATGTGCAATTTGGAATGCTCGAACTTAAAATTATTTGATTAACGATTTCAATTATTCCTATTTCAAGTCGTTCAACTATAAAAGTTCTTGTCTGAAATTCTCCATTTTTAAATAATCAACTTTTTCCTTTTCAATTGAAAATTAGAAGGCTTAACTCAAATGTTCAAGTCTGAGATTTCAAAACATAAGATTTTTGGCATCCGCAAGGGAAAAAGCAAGAAAAAAGTAGGAAAATTGGGCGAAGTTATTTGCTGGTAGGTTTCCTGTTATTGAAAAAAGTTCCCAAACCTTTCTATAATTTTTCTACAACCAATCTATAGATTTCAATAACTTTGATTCTTAGACAATCTGTTGATTCTCAACAAAAATACAAAATATCCTAAGTTTTGCAGCTCAGAAATGAAAAAAAAGGGTCGAGCCTTAGGTCTCAACCGTTTTAATCGCAGCAGTTTACACATGTTTAAAGTTTTGTAAAGAACGGACTTTTTGTATAAAGTGAAAGAATAAAATACCTTTGCAGCGGTGAGGCATGTCCTTTTATGTGTCCAAATCGTATCCATGAATTTTAGGTTCATTATCACTGAACGATGGCAATCACGTATCCAGGTTGGCGTAACGACAGTAATTGAACTCACTAACGACACTGTTTCCCAAATCCTAAAGACAAAACAGATGTATTCGTTAATCATTCGATTTGCGTTGCTCAAAGGGATAAAATAATTTTTAACACAGATTCCACAATAATCGCTAATGTGACGCTCACTCGCGCGCTGGAGATAATTTCCACTGGAAAAGCACGTACCGAAATTTTTGAGGTCGAGAAACTGTCAGTGCAGAGAAATACGTTTTCGCTTTCCAAAACCAGTACTAGGATTGAACTTTTGTAATAAAATAAATATTATTTTTGTTTGTGATCGAAGAAAATCTTTTGACTAGGAAGTGACTGAGCACCCAACGGGAAAAGGTTTGCCGTGTTGCCAGATTTCGTAGCTACTATGTAAAAATGTGAATTTCAGATTTATTTTCAGAAAAACCGTACATGGTGTAGTAAAAATGACAGTACGAGGCATATCCGAGTACAGAGTACTTTGGGTAATGCGTAAGCATCATTTTATTGGAGTTTAACATTAAATATCTGTTCGGCATCATGCAGAGCTGCGTAACACAGTAGCTGCTCCTCGCACATTCCACAACGCACTAAACTGGGATTATGAAAATGGCGTAAATGTTATATTGCTAAATATCATCGTAGGTAGTCAAATATTCATAGATGACGTTTAGGAATGTTTATTTGCATAAAAATGAGCGCTTTCTTAAGAAAGAAACGAAAATAGTGTATTTAGGTGGCAACGTCGCAACGATCGCAGCGCCATTATAGGAAATTTAGAACTTTTTTCGAACCTATAGTTATCTACAGAATACAGCATGATCTGATGATCTACAAAAAGTCTGTTTAAGGTAAGTTTTTACTACCTCCAACAGATGGCAGATAAAGCGCGAAGTTCGAAAATTGTTGAGGCAAACTGAAAAGTAACGTGTTACCCGCGTTAGTGTCTTACCTTATCGTAAGACAATTCTGGTCAAATTTACGCTTTTGAATTTCGCATTATTTCACAGAATTTTCGATTGTGAAAATAAAAAATTATGTGCCCGGATGCAATAATCAGATGTGTACGTAACCCTGCCCGAAAAGCATGCAACCCTCAACATTTTCTCGCTGGTGCCGTTTGTTCGTCTTTACATCAAAAATAAACATGGGCGGATTAGGATCCTTCGAGGCCCGGAGCTAGAATAATGACGGGGCCCCTTCAAGGCATCGGATTTCATGAAAAGAGCATATTTGTTCTCATTGTAGAGGAGATTTTTATGTTAATAAATTCACTTCAATTGTAACAAATAAAAATTTATTTACATGAATAATACGGAGAATAGTATAGCAATAAAATTTTTTCTTCTTTTATTTCCCAGTGGAAAAAGGGGCCCCCCACTAGTGCGGGGCCTGATGCTTTAGCACCACTAAGCCCTCCCCATGAGCCGGCACTGAAAATAAAGATACAATATGTCATACCAAAGCTAATATCTTCGGTCATACTTCAAAAAACTTCCAGCGAGGAAGTTTTTTTTTTTAATGAAAAAGCGGATAAATCCGCGTGAACAGAACATCATTTCGTTCTGTATATCAAAAGATATGAGGATCTCAGTAAAACAATCCCCGTGTATAAAAGCCGTGTGCGAGTACTCGCCATAAAAACGGAAATTATTCTACTAAAATCGTCATATCTTTCGATAGTAAAAACGAAATGATATTCTGTACACGCATATTTATCCAGCTTTTATGAAAAAAACTTACTCCCTGGAAGTTTCTGAGATATGGTATCTTGTATTTTTATTTTCAATGTCAAGACGAACGAACGGCACCAGCGTGGGAGTGTGGCGGGTTGCATACTTCCGGGCAGGGTCACGCGCACATCTGATCGTTGCATCCGGACCCGCAATTACGAGACTTATAAAAAATCGGTAAAATAAAAATTCGTAGGTCTTTTGGAAAGTTCCGATTCTTCGTTTGAACATTGTTACATTGTTACAGGTTTGCAGGTCAATTGAACAGCTGCAATCCCTCATTCAAACATTTTTACCCATTTTTTCTCGTTTGGCTCAAAATTGGATTTTTGATTTTTTTTAAATAGAATTTCCAATGGTTAGAACCGAAAGTGCAAGTCCTATCAAAAAGCAATTTGTAGGTCCTTTGAAAAGCTGCAATTTCTTCCTTGAGAGTATGTGTATTTTACGTCGTTTAACTTAAACTTGAAGTTTCGATTTTTATGGCATTTTTTATGGATAAAACCTGAACTGTTGGACAAATAAGGCTGGTGAATGAACTCATTCTACCTTTTAGGATTTTAAACAAGTGTATTGAAGCCTGCTTTGATCCGTTCAAAACGTGGAGATTCGTTAAAGACTGCCAAATGTGAAATTTCGGTCGATTCTAATACTATCTCAATCAAAAATTGTAAAAATAGAGAATTCTCAATTTCTGAATCATTTTCGCAAGCCAAGCTCAACCCTAAAAACTCAATCTTATTTTTGTGAAAATTAAGGAATTTCCTTAAATTTATGTAGAAGTGTCTAGAAATCTGTGAAATTCTCGTGAGTCCTTGTAGAATTCTCTAGTTATATGTGAAACGCTCGTCAATTCTGGAATTCTCTGTTAATCTATAGAATTGTCTTAATTTATGTAAAATACTCGTTAATATTGTGAATTCTTTAAGTCCCTTTAGTTTCCGAAAATTTCCTGAATTCCTATGAAGAAATAGAATCAATAGAATAAATAGAAGAAATAGAAGAAAAAAATAGACGAAACTTGTGCGAAATTCTCCAGGTATCCAGAGAATGTTACAAACATTTTAGAGAATTTCCAAAAATTCTAGATCAGAAGAATTTCCCAGAGAAAGATAGACTTGTAATAGAAATTGTAAAATCTCACAGTATTCACAGCTTTTCCGAAAAATCGGGAGGATTCTACACATTTCAACAAAATTCGCCAAGAACTCACGAAAACTCCAAAAGAGCACAAGATAATTCTACAGATTTTTAGTGGATTTCCAGACTTGCAGATAATTTCGCATATTCCTAGAGAAGTCTACAAGGGATTGAGAGAACTCTGCGAAATTTTAGCGGCTTCTACATCATTCAAGAGTCCGCTACAGAAGGAATGAGGATTTTACAGGTTTCAATAGAATTCCTTGATATTTAGAGAGAATTTCTAGAAAATTCTCGAGAATTGGAGAGATTTTCTCCGTAATCTTACAAAATTTACGAGTTTTCAACAGGGCTTAAGAGAATTTCAGGAAAATTCACAAGAATTTTACATATTTCTAGACAATTATAAAAGAGCACAAGGAAATACCACAGATATTCGAGTTTTCTACAAACATCATGAGAATTTTACAGATTTCAAGAAGATCCTCCAGAATAAAGAGATTTCCAGTGAGTTTCGACACGGTTCATGGGAATTCCGCAGATTTTAGGAAAATTATCTGAAACCGAAGGGACTTCTTTAAAATTCAACAATATTCACGAATGTCTTACAGAGTTAAAGATAATTTCACAGATTTCTGGAGAGTTCCAGTAAAATTCAAATTATTTCTACAGACATATTTTCCAAAATTTTCTAGAATTTGAGGGGTTTCTACGGAATGCAACAGTATTTACAAGCCACTTATAGAATTCGAGAGAATTTCACAAATTTCTAGAGACTTTCACAAGAGTCTAGAGGAATTCCAAAGATTTAAGGAAAATTCTCTGAAACCGAAAGAACTTCTACAGAATTCTAAAGTATTTAGAATTCTTCTACTGAATTCAAGAGGATTCCGTACATTCCTCGAGGATTTTAGAGAATTCACGAGTATCTCACAAATGTCTAGAGAATTCTACAAGTATATCAGGAACTTCAAAGACTCTCTGAGACTTCCAAAAGATTCTATCGGAATTCCTCAGGTTCCACAGATATACAACAAAATTCAACATTATTTTCAAGTCTCCAACAGAGTTCAAGGGGGTTCCGGAGATTGTAGAGAATTTCACAAAAATTTAAAATAATTCTACATATTTTTGAATATCTATCAAAATTTGAGAGACTTCTAGTGAATCCAATAGTTTTTACGAGTCTTTCCACAGGGTTAGAGAGAATTTCACAGATTTCTAGAGGATTCTAATAAATCTAAGAGTATTTTACATATTTCTAAAGATTTCTACAAGAATTCCGGAGAACATCACAGATTTCTAGAGTATTACACAATAATTCAGATCAACTTTACGGATATTTGGAAACTTTCCGGAATTCAAGGGTTTTCAACAGAGTTAAGAACTATTCACAAGCCTTCCCAGAATTTCAGAGCATTTTACAGATTTGTACGGAAATATCCAAGAATTCACGAGAACTTCACAGATTTCTAAATATTTCAACAAGTGTTTAGGGGAAATTCAAAGACTTTCAGAGAATTCTTTGAATTATGAAGAACTTCTGAAGAATTTAAGAGTTTTCATTTGCCACATAAAGAAATTGAGCGAATTCTATAGATTTCAAGCAAATTCTCCAGGTTCGAAGAGGTCTTCTCCATGATTTTACAGAATTCACAAGTCTTTAATAACATTCAAGAGACTTCTTGGATCTTCTGGGAAATTCCATAAACAAATCTAAAAATTCTGGGAGAATTCTAGAGTTTTTTTCCTGGAAGTGATCAAAGATCAGGAGAATTTCATGGATCACCAGAGAATTCTACAAGAGAGGGAATTCCAACAGAACTTCGGAACATTCTCTAAAAATAAAGGTTTGTTACAGGATCCTACAGTCTACAAGCTTTCTACAGAAATCAAAAGATCTCTAGAGAATTATAAGAGAATTCAAGAGTATTTCACAGATTTCTAGAATTTTTCGACAAAAATTTAGAAGAATTTAACAGATTCTTAGAGTCTTTCACAAGAGTTCGAGAGAATGCCACGGATTTTTAAAGAATTCTTCAAAACTGAAGAAATTTCTACATAATTCTAAAGTATTTACAAGTGTTCTACAGAATTCAAGAGAATTTCATAGATTTCCAGAGAATTCTAGGAAATTTACGAGTATTTACTATATTTTTAGAGAATCCTACAAGAATTCACGAAAATTTTACAGATTCTCAGAGACTTCCAAAAGATTGTCTCGAAATTCCTCAGGTTGCGTCTTACGGAGATCAATAGAATTTCACAGATTTCTAGGGACTTCCACAAGAGTTCACGGGCAGTCCACAAATTTTCAGAAAATTATCTGCAAATAGTGCAAATGAAGACTCCTGCAGAATTCAACAGTATTTACAAGTCCTCTACAGAATTTAGGAGAATTTCATAGATTCCCATAGAATTCTGAGAAATTTACGAGTATTTGACACATTTATAGAGAATCCTACAAGAATGCAAGATAATTTTACAGATTTCTAGAGAGTTCCACAAGAGTTCACGGGGATCCTATAAATTCAACAGTATTCACGAGCCACTCACAGATTTCGAAAGAATTCCACAGAATTCTAGAGAAGTTCTTAAGAATTCTAAATAGTTCTACAGATTTTTGAAGATCTTCCAGAATTTGAGAGACTTTCACAGAATTTGTCAGCATTTACGAGCCTTTTACGGTATTGGAGAGAATGTCACAAATTTCTTGAGGATTCTACAAGAATTGAAGACAATTCTATAGAATTCAACTATCTACACCCCTTTTGAACTATTACATAATCGAACGTTTTGGGAAAAGATATTTTTCTCATTTTTGTATATCGCTAAATAGTCCAGTGTATTTAGTCGAATTCCTATATGTATTATTGCAATTCATTGGGTAAGAAATTTTTTTTCATGGCATCTTTAGGGTACCATATAGGAAGCTTGAATCCGAGTTTTCGACCATCAACCCTTTGCAGGTTGTCCGCCATCTTGAATTAAGGGGTGATTTTTTGTATCGCGTATAACAGTCGTATTTTTAATTTAATCAAGAAAATGGAAGATACCATTTTTTATAAGAAAAATAAGATCTACAAATTAGTGTATCTGATGTTTTCTCGTATTTTGCTTATTTGTTGCTTGAAAATTGATTATGTAAATAAAAAGAGTGTTGAAAACTTTTTCAGATCGAATATCTTTTTTTGGTTTCGGTGCTGTCGCAAAATTTTTCAGACAATAGTCGTAATTCACACAATCCTCTACAATTTTTGTTTGAAACTTTTTTTTTTAGAGCAATTGTTTACTTACCGTAGCGTCTGAAAGGTGCGCCCACCGTTACTCGGTAGTTGGTAGTGCTGGATTGCGAGCGCTGTGCCGTTCTAAATTTTCCCGGTAGTGCTGGATTGCGAGCGCTGTGCCGTACTAAATTTTTCCAAGTTTCGTTGATGGAATGGCAATTTTTTTGTGTGCATGATTTATATTGAAATTATCTTTGATTTGTTATTTTCATTTGGAATTTTTCTTGTTTTTAAACTTAACTGGAGTTGTATCAACCCTCAGTTAAAATAATATTTGTATGTTGATGGAAAAATTGTCTCTAGGGTCACAAAAAAATTGAAATAAATTTATCATTGATTAAGACGTTTTGGCCTCGGCTCTGGGCCCTCATCAGTGATTTATTCCTGAAATTTAGGTACAAAAAATTTTTTTTGCGTGGAAATATATAATTTTATAGTGAAAATAGTTTTATGTAGGTATAAATAAGAACAAAAAATGTTGAAACTCTTCAGCGAATAAAAATAAATAAAGAAATAATTTTTTGATAACATTACGAACATTATGAATGTTATCAAAAAAATGTTTATTTATTTATTTTTAATCACTAAAGAGTTTAAAAATTTGTTGTCCTAATTTATACCTACAAAAAACTATTTTCACTATAAAATTATATATTTCCACGAACCAAAAATTTTTTGTACTTTTAAATTTCAGAAATAAATCGCCGATGAGGGCCCATAACAGAGACCGAAACGTCTGATTCAATGACAGATTGATTTCAATTCTTTTGTGACCCTAAAGCCAATTTCACCATCAACATATAAATATTATTCACATTTAACTTAGATTTTTTTTTATTGGCATTTCAATTATTTACTATTTTTCAATATAATTTTAAACGAATATTGATGTGATTTTTCTTGTTTGTTGGAAGAATAAATGAAAGATCCTTGAAAATAAAGAATGAGAAAATTTGTACAGCAATTCGATAACAAAAACTTATTTACTAAAATTTTGAGATTCATTCTACGAACCTCACAATCTTAAATTTAATAATATGCAATCGGTAATGGAATTTCAAGGTTCTTGATAAATTTCAGTTTTTTTTTCTTTTACAAGTTTACAAAAAATTGTCTTTTTTTATGTATCCCAGTTGAAAATAATTTGACCTCACGTCCGATCTGACACAAAAGTAACATTGGAAACTGGCCATATTTTATTTCTAGCACACGGAGAGAACTGTCTAGCGAAAGTAGCACCGAAGTTCGTCCTTTATTTGCACGAAATTTCAACGCGCTTGTAA
>WSXT02193811.1:0-19441 GCA_011762715.2 Neuroterus valhalla
CAAGAGGGGGCGATGGTTGGGGCCCCCTCATCCCCCCCTTTTTTTTTTTTGTTTTTTTTAACAGCTCTTGTGCGCCAGCTAGACTGGCGACTCGTCCTCTGGCTGTGACTGGAATGTCCAAACATCCTCCTGGTCTACCTGGAGTGTTTTAGAATCCTCCAATTTTGATTGGAGTGCTACCCAGACTTCGTCTCGCATGGTTCGAATGTGTACCACGGCCCGCACATACACTTTGGTAAGCCTTCGTTGAATAACCTTATTGGCGATCAATGCTACTGTGTAGTGCGTTAACTCAGATTTCAGAAGTGAGAAACTGACCGCGTTGATTTCTTCTTATTTGACCAATCTGTAATAATTATCGTACTATTTTGATTTCCCGGGACAAAGTTTGTTACCAGTTCTCCCTCTATGTGATTGATTGATTCAATGTGTCCCCTGAAGGTTTACGTTTTCCTCGAACTTCTCTACTATTCCTTTACACACCCTACCACTACGTTAGTAGTAAGTAAGGGGACATACAGCTCAAAGTGGGTTCCGAACCACCAAGAATCCCAGTCACAAGTACTAGAAGTAACCTTTTTCTCAAGAAGTACTGGCACCACGACTTCCTGGAGATGAAAACTCCCTTGGGAGGCAAGTGTTCATCGCGTGGGCCTCCGAAGCTCTTGCAGAGTGCAAGGCGGGAATCGAACCCACAACCAGCCAGCGTGGGTCCAAAACGCATGCCTTAGCCCACACGACCAACTGGCCACTTTTCTCCCTCTATGTTGGGTCCTTATTAATTCCCGTGTTCCTTGCCTTGTTTTATTTCCGGTAAGCACCAGGAGCGAAGCTGCTCAGCGGCTTCGGGGCCGGGTCCGAAAGATTAAGTCCCTGTAAGCGAAGGGTGAAATCACCGCCGCGTTCGCGGAGAAATTAGCGTGCAAGGCGCGTATCGCCGCGCAATATAGGAGGTGTACCGAGACTCCTTAACAGGATCCCGGAAGTAGTGAGAACTAAGAGAAGCTCGACCCGCTATCTCTCCAAATCGCCCAACTTTAACGCATGTCGTTACGTAGAGTCCCCGTCGTTCTCCTTTTTGCATCCCCAAGATCGCGAGGACCTTTCTCGCCACCTCTAGGAACTCGCGATTCGCAATAGCGGTTCCGTGGTCAGGAGTATCGACGGTTTGACGAGAACAAACTATACCTCTATGTCTCCCAAAATGACAGCGGCGGAAACGGTCGCGGATATTGACCAATATGTGTATGTATATAGGTATGAATAGATATTCCACTGGTAATTTTGTAATATTCAATCACTTCGTAATGTATAATAAATAACGAAAAAGAAATTCATTATAAGCAAAAGGAAAAGCATGGTCTCAATACTGAACACGTCCGAATCATCTCAAGCTTCATTAGAGCATGTCACTTTTTCACTCCCCTCCGGGAAGGCTGTCATCTGACTATCAGCGAGACTCATCCTCCGGCCGAAGACCGGAGTGGCAGCTCGCGGATGCCAGGCGAATTCTTGGCGAAAACTCCTTCTTCTTTTCCGAATAAAAGAGTAGGAGGCGATGTATTACAACTCTGATGAAAATCAAGGGGGAGAGGGTGAAACAAGAAACTTTGGGGGAGGGGGAGGTATAATTGGGATTGAGAAGGTGATGCAGGAGAACTATCACCGACTTCTTCTAAAGGTCTCAGAAAGAGGAGAAAATTAATGAAGAAGCAAATCTCAAGATTCGATATGAACCAAATTTATTTTAACTCATGCAGGCCAAGTGACATGTTCAGGATTGGCTTGTCACTCAAATATGTTCTGTCCGTAGGAACTTGGGAGACAAGTATTCTTGATCATTTACCATACAACATTCCTGCATTTTTAACAAATATTCAAACAAGTTGTTTTTCAATTAATACTTTGATAATCGCACTATTTTTGCAGCATTTGAGATTTTTAGGTTTTTCCTCTCCCAGATCATCAAGTTTTTCTGTATTTCCAAAATTGAAGGAAAAATTGAAGAAAAAATTGAGCCATTTCTATTTTTAGAGGGAGAAAACACGTCAAAAACTAGTAGCTGTTTCGACAGAGTTTTGTCAATAAATATTCTCACACATGAAAAGAATTTAATTACACATTATTTCATCATATTTTCCTCCATTTTCGGAAGATGAAAAGAGTTAACAAAGAAGAATCTTCATCAAGCATAATTTTTTTCCCGAGAAAAATATAAAGAATTCCAAATGGTGCATTAATGTGAGCAGACTATAGAAGTACCTATTATTCCTGAAAATGGCAGGAAAAGAAAGGTAAGGTTTTTGAGGACAAATGTTTTCGTTTGTTCTCCAACAATTCGAAATAATATAATCGTTCTCATTTTCTAAGAATATGTTTCACAGCTTTAGAGATAGTGCAAAAAGCTTGATTAACTGAAAAAAGGAAAAAAATTATTGTTACAACAGTTGCAACAATATCATAAGTGTGATAAGAAAAAAGTATCTTCTTATTTACCACGCGGGAAAACATATTTTCTTGTCAAGCGAGTAGGATGGATTCACATGGAAGATGAATGATGATCGCTATTATTATCATATTATATTATTACAGTTTTAATGAATGTTTCCTGGTTTCATGCATTCATAAAGCAGGATCCGTTTTTTCAAAATCCGTTCAAACTTTGATTATTATTATGACTATAGTATAAACAGTATTCCGCCTATAGGGAAAAATTTATGAACCTAACGTAATTTTAATTATTTAATTTATTCGCAATCACGTAAGAATGACTACACCAATAATAAACAGTAAATCCTTTTTGTATCATTGCTGGAAGTGACAATAAAAATACATCCATAGGGACATTTTTATTCAATTACAAGGACAGGGAAGGTTTTTTTAATATGTTGATGTATAATACGAGAAAAATTTTTATAAATTCTTGATTGTTTATTTCATGAATTGAACAGTTTGCTGGATAATTTTCGATAAAATTGTGACGGAGAGAATTATACAAAACCTTCCAGGGGATAGAATAATATTTCGTAGATTGAAATACGATGGAATCATTCTAATTATTCTCGCCCTGGGTTTCTCTTTGGGAATTCATCGCAACAATGAATGTGTTTCTTAAATGCAATGAAAGCGAAAAATAAACAATTGCAGAATACAAACAATTGTTCCTCATTATGCCTTAGACTTTAAGTATGATAATTTACAGAAATTGGTCTGGAAAAAAATTTTTTTTTTCACCTGGAAATGTAAAAAATGGATATTTGTTTGTTTAATCTTCATGAAATAATAATACAGAATCAAATAGCAATGAATTATTCTTATGACGCACCTACACAAAAAAATCGTAAAAATTACTCTTGGAGTCTTTGTCTATTGGAAATTGAAGGCTGTTTTCTTCTAAGGGTCGAGGAAGAAAATGAAAACAGAAAGGAAGTTTGTTTGAAATGGTGGGTCTAATACGGCGTATAAAATTTTGGAATGATGGTCTACCATATTGGATCCACCAATTCGAATTGTATTACTGCATATTCGTAATCAGCGCCCCTCAAAAACTTCAAAAGTACTGCAAACTTTCAAATGCCTAATGTGGGTGTAGGTATGATGAATTATTTTTCTGATTTAATTTTCTTCCTCCATCTCTAGACAAAAACACATGCCTCTGTTCTAAAGACGCATGCAATTCATTGAACATAGGGTTTATTTGAAAACGATAAAAAATTGGAAAGTCAGACGTTAAATTTCGATCAAATGCGATTGGATTGGGAAGATCACTTGGATGAAATAACTAGAACAGATGTTCCTTGACCTCCGGAAATTCATTAGTTTCCATCTACTTAAATTCGCATTTAGCGACATTTAAGTGCCACTTTTCACTAGTCAGATTCTCAAAATTCAAGCCAGTCGGAAAATTTCAACCTCATGGATCATGTCTTCTTGACCGAACTTAAATGAATCAGTGAAAAGAAGAATAATCTGCAGAGTAACAAATGAGTGAAGAAATATAAGTCCGTAGTGAGCAGTTAGAATAAATTTATTTGTACAGTGGAAGAGGGATGTAGGAAAATTAGAGAATCGCCCCATCTGTTGTACTTCAAGGGAATTCGTCACTAATTGTAACGAGTAATGGTGTAAATAAAATGATAGCTAACAAAAATATTACTTTCAAAAAATCCATTTATTCATACAAATTCTTGTTTACCACATCTCCTGTTTACGATCTCAACAAAGCCTTCAATGCTCTGAATAACATTTAAGAGCTATTATAGCCAACCTGTGTTTTTCAAGCGGCGAACCCATCACATTCAGGGGTGGATCTCTGCCTTTACTCAGTACTCGAGGCTCTTGAGCACGAAGGCAGCTGAGTAAATATTATAATATCCCTGGAAGTGTAAATATGTATGTGGTTTCCGTCACCCCGACCTCCTAGAGCCACCCTCTATTTGATCTTCGGCTACGCGTTTGCAGAAACTCAACATCTTAGCTAATACGAACCCCTAATTCTACCTACAACAGATGCATAGGAAAATCTCGAGAGGCTCATGAATTTCTCTTCGAGCTCATGAGTAGTACGACACAGCTTACAATATTGATACGCAAAAATTTGACGTCGTCCGATTTTTGAACCCAAAGGTTAATGGAAAAAGGTCATGAATGGAGTTGAAAGTGATCGGTTAAGGATAACGTGTCCTGATTATTTGCAACACTTTTAGATCGTTCTGAACCTCTGAACCTAATAGTGCAGCTTTGGGAAGTATGCGGTATTTTGTATAAACTCCTATGACCCCTACGAGTACCCCACAGTGTTTAAGAACTCAAAACTTTTGGGAATTTAAAGTTGTAATGCGAGCCCTGATAGCCATCTAGCGAACTAACCAACATGACTGCACTCAAATAACGCGATGATACTTAAATTTTTGTCATATTAATTAGTCAGAAGTACATAGGAAATCTATTAGGGTAATATAAAATCCTTAAAATGGAATTCTCTTGGAACAACAGAAAGGGAAACGATACTCGCAAAGGCTGTGTTGTCAATTGTGACTCCAAAAAAATATCAACACTAATTTGAAGTTCTATAAAGTACCAAAATTTGGCAGTGGTGCTGTTACAGCGAAAAATCTTGTTGGAGAAAGCATTGTTGTTGAAAAACGTTCCAAATGGCCAACACGACTTAAGATTCAAGATACTGATCATCAAATAGTAGTTTGCTCTCTGCATTTCAGCGTTGATGATTATGTATTTCCTGGCTTGTTTTTTATAGAGTTATTTCTTGATTATCAAATAGAATTATTACCATGATTATTAAATAAAATCTATGATTAATCCTATCTTCCCCTTTATAGGTCGTTCCACAAACGATTATAAAACCAGAATTGATTGCTCTTTTAGCTTCTATCATATTTCTGGAAGACGGCGTTGCAACAGCATACTCAAACAAAGTTTCCAGAGAGGGTAGCAACATTTTTATCTCATTCAAATTATACTTAACTTGAGTAAACGTGTTAAGACTATCGCTAATTATATAGATGCCAAATCCCATAGGCAGCCATGTTTGTTTTGATACAACAGCGCTTCTATGCCTGCGGTGAATGTTTTCTTTGCCGATTGGTTATTGGTTTCGAATGGACTTACAGCATGAGCACGTTCGATAATACGGACTTGACCGAGATAAATCGTGTGCACGTACGGCTAATTAGCTATCACTCTGAATTCGAATGGCTGGATTAAGTACTTTTCTGGAGAACTGCCTAATGCCACGCTCGATGAATTGGTGAGGTTGAAGACCTCAACCGCACGTTAACCTAGTCCCACTTTTCACGATCGACTTCTCTTTTTCTCTCGCCAATAGCTAAAAAATGAGAAAGTCATCTTATTTATCTCCTTATTAATTTAAGGCAGACTGCCAAAACTGCACTTGTTACATTCTTAAAACAGTTCTGTTGATTTATTGTTAGGGAAAGATGTAAAGGAGTAATCAAAAATCCAAAGTCAAATTATTCTCATGTGATGATGGTGTGGTATCATTGTGACCCCATTGGTCACGCACAGGGTTGGGGAAAAATGCATACTAGAAGGAGGCACAGCTTATGGTGTGGATAAATCCAATACACCAGAATTTTGAGAAATGTACACAAAATAACTTCAGGAGGTAGCGACACTATCATACTGACAGGAATCCAAGAATATTTCAAGTAAGAAGATGTTGGAAATGTGTCTAATAAACTGGAATAATATGCTCTAATTATGCCTCAAGGGCATCGTGTCTTCGTCTCGTGATAGCTCAATGTTAACGGATTCATGAATATCTTATTTCAAAGCTTTGATATCATTTACAAAAGACTACGAGAAACACAAAATTTTAATCTAATGAAACTCATCTCGTATTCAGTGCTACGTATATTTTTCACAAAGGGACTCTTCAAGGTTTTAGAGTACATGTTCCAAATTTCTCACAATTGCATTCATTTGATGAAATTTAATTTATGAATAATTCAAAGTTAAGAGTAACCGAAAACTAAATACATACTGAAAGATCTGTCTCTCCTCGAAAAAGATAGCATCCATTTCAACAGAATAGTTGATTTTGCCAATCGGTTCAAGTGGATATAAATCGTTGTCATATTTCGATTGTATGATTCTCATTACGTTTATTTTCTTTTGAACCTTCGCAACCATTTATCGTGCCGTTTGGGAATTCTGATTTTCTGCAAACAAATACACAATATAATCTCTTTTATGGCAAATTACATCCATCTTTCTTTCCCTTCTCTATTCCAGTGATTCCAAACAGGGCAGAGCCGGGTAGGTATTCATATTTCCGCCACTTCATTGTTTTGAAATATATTTTTCTTTATAAGAATCAGAATGTTTCTGTGTTGGCAATATAGATTATAAAAATACCTAGACAATAGATTTATTTTCATGTACTTCATCATCAACTTCACAACGTTTCGATGCTTCTTGAAAAAAAATATGCTTGAAAACAATCAAATTGTTGCCTTACAACAGTTATACGATTAAGAGCTTTGCACATGCTGAAATGGAGGATTGGCAATAGTGTTGTTGCGTACCAAAAGAAAATCTTACGATTTTCACTCAAAAAAATCTCAGAACAATTTGAGGCCTTTGGATGATGATTTGATTAATATAGTCTCTAGAGATAGTTCAGAGGTTCACCAATTTTTACAGGACTAAATTAATGGCAATTGAACCTTAAGGATATAGAAGTACGACAGGCAGTCGGAATACATATGATCTTACTATCATAAAACCTGAATAGAACTCCTTAAACTTGAAGGAATGATGATTTATATATCCACATGCACATATATTCATGTTTGACAAGCTATATGATTGCATTTATAACATTATTCCTATAAAAGTGAATCTGTAAAAGCTATATATTTCCAAGCATCACACACAGTTCACGAAAAGTGTACAAAATATGATAGATTTTCGAACCAAACTTTAGATATTTTTATTTGAAGTAGTCTGTACATTCTGATTTTTCAAGTAATGGAAATTTGACATGGAAAGAATAAAAGAAAAATTTTATATTTGAAGTTTTTCCATCTGGTTATCTACTATGAAAGAATTCCTTCTCTATCTGGGTAGCAGATGCCGAGACTTTTGTGGAAATTTCGAATAAATTTATCAAACCAAGTTTATAAGCCTTTACAAAATTCCTAAGGGCTACTGTATTATTAAAGTAGTTCCAGCCAGGTACTCAAACAAGAGAAATCTTGCACACTCTAAGGATTGTCTGAGTCAGAGGCAAATTTATATTGTTAGGGTGCCGACTATATATTTTTTTCTTTTTGAGAGATGTATCAAGTAAAATATGTTGAAATGGGAGTTTCCACTTGAACAGACACCATACTCTGAAATTTTCCAAAAACATTCTCGTACTCCTCTGCTTTTTTTGGAAAGGCCCTTCATTTTATGCAGAGTAGATGCGAACACGCAAGCATTCCGAATCGACAGGATGCCATAGAGTTTCAGAAGATTGTGACTGGTGATTAAAATTTCACGCGACTTGTAACGCTTGAGATCAGTGTTGTAGTTTACATGAAGAGGGAGGGAAATCAGGCAGAGAGTACTTCAGCGGCACTTCGTGATATCGTGCCTCTGGTATCAGATATTATTAACGTCGAAACATGCAGAGGGGATGAAACTCGGCTAAAGGAAAGATAATTTACCTTAACCGCAGTGTAACCTTACGGAACTATATTGCAGTATACGTAGTTGCACCTAACTTCATCAACATCCTACTAATATTGTAAAGAAAACCTGAAGGAAAAATGATGAAATGTAATGGCTATTAGGAAGTCAAAAGTAGCAATAAACAGCTTACTTATTTATACACAGTAGAAAAAAGGATGAGAGATTAATAAATTTTGGTCTGCTATTATTTACTACTGCTTTTTTCTATTCAAATAAGTGCAGTTTCATGTCACCTTTTGAAGAATATTGTTTTAAGATTATCAATCTTCTATCTGAATAGTTCTTTACATTTCCAGATTATGTAGATGCCATCGTTTCATGCCAAGATATGAGCAACCGTAAGTTCAGCTCTAGGATTAACTTCCACATTGATGCATATGATGCAATAAAAAACTGAGTTAAAATAGATCATTTGAATGTTAAAAAGGCGAAAATGATTGCGATCCATAATTAAACATTTTCGGTACTCGAAAACCTAATCTGTCCTTTTCATAAAAAGTTAAATATATCACAAAGTAAGCATGTTTTACTTTCTGTTGAGGTAGCTCTTTTTCAAATGACTCTAGATGCTTTTCAAGAATTTTGAAGTTTGAGATTACTTTCAGTCTTTCATCCTGTTTTCCGCAATCCTAACAAATATTCTATGGGAAGGTTAGAAAATTGTAGTTAATGTATCTTTGAACACACAGTCAGCGGTAAACGATTAACTTGTTCAGCTCCTCAACCTGTATAAACAGTTTATTACCTGCAATGGTTTATTTCTTTTATATCATCACCCACGCGGTAATTAATTTTTCAGAAATTATAATTGGATCATTGGCAGTGTGATGCATAAATGGAACGTTCCTTCTCGGAGTGGTTTCACTGCAGAAAGGTAATGATTCTCTCAGTATTCTTGTGGGAAACCTACAAACAAACAATTCGGAGCAATTAAGCGATTCAATTTTCTAAAACGTGTGGAAACTTGCTAACCAGGAGGCACTTGACCCTTTCACCGAGGTAGTTATAACTCAGCTCAGCGAGAACGAGATTAAACGGTAAAAACTACGGACAGCTTAATCATAATAATTTTAATTACGAGCGTAGACATGCTGGCGTTCTTTAGTACGTCAGCGGATGTTTTCATCACCTGAAGCGAGTTATTCTTTCAATTCTACTGGCATTACTTTCCGCGGTTTTTTAATCTAAGAACGAAATTACTCTCTCAAAGTTTCTACAGCGTCACTGCAGATAGTGCCATAAACGTTTCGATGTTTTGTAGAGTGTAAGTGGCGTAATTGAGATCTAAACATGAAGAAACATTCTTGATAAACATTTTTTTAGAATAATTTGTGAGCATGGATCGAATAAGAATCACGCAACTACTATTAGTTTGTTTAAACATCTCAAAAACAATCCTCTAAATGAACTGAACATCGTATGGAACAAGGAAATAAGACTGTATTAATCTTGATGGTGAGCTTAAGAAATTGTTTGTTTCTTTTATTAACATGAAAAACTGATCTTTAAGCGAAATTTTTGTCAGTTTAAATAAGTTTTACGATTATTTTAAGGTCGCTCGAAGTTGTAGTGACTAATAATATCTTTGCTAAATATGTTGTGTTTTAGACAACAATAGGTAACCATGGTGGCGATTCGGCGGAAGATTTCAAATTTCCCGTCCTTTTCCGGTCAAGTTTTTCAATTTCCCCGCTCAAATAAAAGTTACATATTCATAATTTTCGAAAACACAAACATTTATATTTATTTATATCGTTCATTCTTAACAGGCTTTAACACAACAGATCAAACATTGCAAAATAGATCAATTTCAACAAAAATACTCAAATTTTCAACAAAAAAATATCATTTTCCCAAAAGACTTGGAACAGTTTAACTTACAATGAAGAAAAATCAATTCAGGATAACAATATAAAACGTATTTTCAACAAAATGATTCCTTTTTAACCAAAGTGATGAATTTTTAAATAGCATTATGAATCTTGAACCAGAACAGTTAAATTTCAGACCGAGAAGATGAACTTTCAACTAAAAAGATAATAATCAAACAGAGCACTTCAATTAGCAACCATAAGTGTGAATATTCAAACAAAGAGATTACCTTCCAAATAGAAAGAATAATATTCAAGGAAAAATACAATATTTCAAGAAAATAGTAGAATGTCGAACTCAAAAAATAATTATTCTTAACGAAAAATGGAACAAAAGCATCATCATTACGAAGAACAAATTTGAAACCAAGCATAAAAGTTCCATACTAAAACCAACAATCTTCAACTGAAAGAGTTGAGTTTTCAAACAGATAAATTAACTTTTACCGAAAAAGATAAATTGTCAACAAAAATTTGAATACTCATATTTGAAATTGCGAAAATGGATGTTTAACGAAACAAATGGAATTTTGAATAAAACACAAGAATTTGCAATTGGAAAAAGTTAAATTTTCAGTTGAAAAAATCACTTATAACAAAAGAAACTCATTTCAACAAAAAAAATAACTTTCAAACAAATTATCACATTTTTACAATAAATGATGAAAAATCAAATCATATTGTGAATGTTTAACTGAAGTAGTTGAATTCAAAAACAGAAATACGAATTTTTATTTGGAATGATGAAACTCTAACGAGAATGGTTTAATTTCTGACAGAAAAACTAATTTTCAAGCAAAAAATACAATTTTCCAACAAATTGGTTGAAATTTGAACTATGAAAATAAAAGTTTTCGAGCAAAAATGGAATGGTGAAATTTTTAGCTTGGCGGAAATCAATTCTAAACCATACATAAGAGTTTTCAACTAGATGAATGTTCAATTGAAATGAAAAATGTTTTAATGTATAACTTGAGTTATTAACTGTAAAGAAGGACTTTTGAAGAAGAATATTAACTTCCGAAGAAAAAGATAACTTTGTACGAAAAATCGATTTCTCAACAAAATATGTGGAGTGGCAACGAAATCATTGAATTTTCTATTCATTTTGATAAATTTTCACCAAATTCATCGAATCATGAACCAGAAAGAAGATGAATTGATTTTTAATAAAGAAGTGACAATTTCACCCAGAGGTGAATTTTGAATCGAAATAATACAACTTTACGAAAAAATTGTTTTTCAAAAAACAAGTTTAAATACCAAACAACTTGTTGATTTTTAACTAAAAAGGGATGAATTTTCAATGAAGAATGTAAACGAGTTTTCTATCATGACGAATTTTGAATTGAAGGTACGATTTTTTAGAGTTTTTCCCTTCTACATCTCATATATATTTATTTGGAAAAGTTCGCTTTGCATGTGAAAAATTCCTTGTTCCAAGTGAAATTATACTTTTTCACTGAAACTTCCCGCCCTAAAATAAAAACTATAATCATTTCCGGAAATCTCCTGTTCCAAGTCAGATAAATGAGGAAGAGCAAATAAAACGCGCTAAATACATTTTTTTGAAAAAATAGAGATAATAATTCTTTTTTTAGGTTTAGGCTATCGTCAATTTGATTATCGAATTTGAGTCAGCTAAAAAATTTGACAGTGCAACAAATTTTCGAAACGTGTTTCTATTAATGAGAAAGATAGGAATTCTTCCTCTTATGACTTATGGATATTAGGGTATTATTATTATGGACTTATGGTAAATTTCCGGTGTTTCATTTAAATTACCGGCCATTCCTCAGTTTTTACCTGGTCAATAAAATTCCGGGGTCTTTCCTGGTTTCTCGGTCAAGTCACTACCCTGGTAACACACATTTTTCGGGCTTGACAAAAAGAGTTATTTACTGATTGATGAGTATTTTGATTTTAGTATTCGTTTTTCAATTTAATAAAAGCATATTTTGTCTTAAAATTCTTCAGTTATTGGTATTATTGATTTATTGGAATTTCTTTTAAAGATCGTCGTGAGGTCACCAACTTCTTCTCGCATTCGTTTTAAAATTGAAAAGCACGGTAAAAATCCATCAAACAGCGTTAAATTCTGCGCAAATATGAAATGGCTATCCACGTTTGTATATTTTTCAACCTCTTTGATAATTCCTCTGTTATATGTGACAAATCCTGTGAAGTTTTTCTATAAAATCTCTCGTTTTGTAGAATTTTTCCTAAATATGCAAACCTTATGTTAAACTATTCTTATAACCTTTGTTGTATAAGTAAGAAAAATCTGTTTTGATTGGAAATATTAGTTGGAAATAGGTTCACCCAATCATCTTCTTGGAAGACTTTGCTTTATCTGAATTCGAACATGATAAAAATCCGAAACGATGCACGTTGTAGGAAAATGTCTGTTCCGAGAAAATAGCTTTGACTGCCATCGGGTCGACTTCGAGACAAATCGGATCCTTCAAATACTCAAATGCTTACAGAATACGGAAGTCTTCGAGTTCTCACAAGTTTCATGTACTCAAACAGTTTCGAGATACACGAAAGTTTCGGGCTACCCAAATATTCAGAACTTTCATGTTTGAATGAGTAACATTACCTTAACATAATTTTCATTTGATTACGTACGAATGAGTTCTCTTATTTCCTGGTAACGAAATTAGAAAAAAGAATTCAAGAAAATTTTTAATGATTTCTTTTAAGAAGGAGAGCAGGAAAAGTGGAACAAGATAAATCACTCCTCTGTCACCAGTTGCTAATGCATCTCGAATTCCTTTTTCAGGTCAGCTTTTAAAAACATACTTTCCAGCCCCTGATCGCAAAAGAGTGACCGATCACATTAGGAAATCCTTTTACACGTCTCATTTTAAAAGAATTTTATTTTATCAATTTCATCGATGAAGTTTTCTCTCGAATTTGACATCTCATGTATTTATAGGAACTTCTTTCAATAACATTATGCAAGATACTCACACTATACGCAAGACATCGAATTTAAAATTTTAGGGTCATGTTTATCTAAAGGGCATATAGAGCTGCACTATTCCGAGAGGTATATGTAATTACTTCATTCACAAATTTAACGTACATGAATGCCCCAAAAAAAACTTTCCAAAAGGAAATTTGGAAAGGTGAGAGAAATTTCGTAATAAAAAATTTGAAGAAAAAAAAAACAGATCCGTCCCGTACGCCCAGTTGAGAATCGTCTTCAAAGGTATGTCAAAGGATATTGATATTTCCAAAAATTATATAAAGGAAAACAATATGAAATAATATTTTACCTAACTTTCTTCATTAACTGAATTAAATATGATGCAGTTCATCTTCGACACTGCAAATTATTTGTATACCTTGTTCAAAAAAATACAACTTTTATCTATTGCCTTTAGTTACTATTGACACAGGCATATCGAGTCTCTGATCTGCCCGCTTTTCATTAAAGTTACCAATTTAACGATAAATGGATAGAAAAGGGGTAAAGCTTTCATATTACATAAAATATGGGTTAATCGTAAGATTTTAATAGATTCAAGAAAATTTATAAAAGTTATAAAAGTGGGCAGATGGGAGACTCGATATGCCTGTGTCAATAGTATCATTATACTAAATCAGTTTCATGAAGAAAAATAGGTAAGATATTTTTTATTTCATGTTGTTCTCCTTTTTATGATTTATGAAAATATCGATATCCTTTGATATACCTACCTTGAAAACGATTTTCAACTGAGTGTACGCAACGGATCTGGTTTTTTTTCCTTCAAATTCGTTATCACGAAATTTCTATCACCTTTTCAAGTTTCCTCTTCGAAAGTTTTTCGGAGGGATCTGGATGTTTTTTGTAACACAAACAAAATTTTATGCCCGCTCAATGGATGAATAATCCTGGCCAGTGCTATCATTGTTATTTCATTAAAATTATTATTATTATTGGGTAATTATTACTATTGGTACACTCTTTTAGTGTCAGAGACTGAAGGTCAAGTTCGCTAGCCAGCTTTCTTGGATAAACATTCAGAAAGTTATGGAATTCAGAACATTTTTGAGACATTTTTTTTAAGACCTAAAAATCGTAAGTACGGCTTTCTGTAGTGAGTAATAAGTGGAACAATTTATCCTCATGATTCTTTTTTTTTTTTTATTAAAACAAAATTGTCAGAGTAATGGCATTTTAAAAATACAAAAATATCAACAAAAATGAGAATTTCCAGCCGAACAAAGCAAGACATGAAAAAAGTTAAATGAAAAAAAACTTACTTATCGGAGGTCTAGAAGATGATCTATGAAACTTTTTAAATTTTTCTCAAAAAATAAGAAATTCGAATTCAGATCGCACAGAAAATGATAAAAGTTATAGAGTTTTATTTTTTGTTCAAACTGTGCAAGGTACGCGAAAACAGAGTTGAACCGAAATTGTGCAAACAATAAAGATCTACAAATTTGATGAAATTAATTTTTTGACAGGACAAGTAGTTTTTCCTTCATTCATAAAAAACCATTTCAAAATGTAGAAAAATGGAATTTTCGCACCATTGACACAAGCCCTGGAAAAAACAAATATAGACACAAGTTCCTCACCAGAAAAAAATCTACAAATTCGTTATGATTCTTCCACTAGACGCAAAGCTTTTGTTCAAGGCGTAAAAAACGAAATAAAACATTTTAAAAATTCTTTTTTAGAGAAAGTACACAACATATGAAAAAAATTAAGCAACATTACCTTCAGATCCGGAGAAGCCTAAACAAAGAATAATTCGCAATCATCAGATTGAAGTAGTTGACATTCTGCTTTTGAGTTTCAAAAACTCCATATACAAATGTAAAGAAGTACAAAGACCGAGTGCGGAGCGGGAGATCTGACAGACGCGCGCCCTAGGTTTCGCTCAAACTTTCGAGAATGTGCCCGCACAGCGTGAAGATTTTACATTATAAGGATAAATCATCGTTCAAATCTTAAATTCCATAAATTTCGATGAATGTCATAAGTTTCCAAAAATTTCAAAAAATGTAATACATTCCTCTGAATTTCGTGAATTACAATGAATATCATCAATAACCATGAATTAAATGATCTCTACCTAATTCTAATACTTTGATGTTACTCGATTACTGGACCAGTTTTTATCCTTGGCGCCGGGGGAATATATAAGAAATCACAGCTGATCAAAAAGTTACCTACTAAATATTGAAACATGTATTTTCTTTTTTGATTTATTAGTGGATTCCTAAAATCGGCTAAGTTGTCGCGAGTTTAAGTGAAAAAGAAGATCCATTCTTGATTTTAAGAAAGACTAGTTTTTTATGAATTCCGGAAATAGTAAAAGGTACAAAATATATTTTCCGGTAAGAAAAAGATGCTCAGTGAAATTCTGTACCGAAATGTAGTTTTAAAAATTGAAAATTTGGGACCTAATTTCCGAATGGCCAGGGTTCACTCCACTCTCTAAAACATACGTACGTGCCCTCAAAATCCGGCAGCTTAATTGATGTGCCAGTACTGACGCGAAAGAGATAGATGATCACAAGCACGGGCTTGGAAGAGACAGTTCGGAGGAAAAGCTAGCCCTGTCTCGCTATGGCGAGCGTGCACAGGTGCGAGAGGAATGGATTAGACTTTCCATGCGGGAGCATTCGGAAAACTATCAATTTCAGTTTGACATGTATAATTAAACATCATGGGAATCATTAGGATAAGGTGTGAATGCACGTATATATAATTTGAACCCTTGCGATAAGCTCGGTAATTTTTTGGTCGTGACAAAGGCTGCGTTTAATTTATATAATCAATTGAAAAACGCATTTCGGTCCTTCTGAACATTTTCGTGTTGATCTTAGTCGTCGTAGGCGCTCGTTTCTTTCTTCTGCGCACAGTGGTTCAAAGGACCTGAAAAGCTGCCCTCAGGAGTTTCCGTGCTCGCTGAATTAGAATTTGATGTCCAATTTGTACAATTCAAAATGGGGGATCTGAAATGGCCGCCATATTTCAAAAGGTAAATGCAGCATTTACCTAATCACTCCTCCACACGAAAAGGAATTGAAAACACTAATAATTCCCAAGAAATGGATGGGATTTGATGTAAGATTCCTCAATGGATTTCGGAAATTGATGGAACAATTCAAATTTTCCCGTATCATATGTAACAGGATCTCTCGGGATCATAACCATTTCGAAACTTTGAAAAAAATATCCAGATGAAAATTAATTTTGGCGGGCGAATCTTTGACACAAAATAATTCATACAAAAAGTATAAAGGATACACGAAGTGTATCCTCCATACCTACTATGCACAGATAAACACTCGCATAGAAAATAACAGGCTTTTTTGTTTGACGCGACTTTTACGGGTCGTGACAGCGTGCTGTCGAACGCTCGAGCAAGGTTAACTTTGCGTGTTCATGAAACAAGATTGGCGTGGCATATCTCTCTTTCCATTGGAGACATTTTGTAGGGATGTCACTTTTTCGAAACTGAATGAAAATAACGCACGAAATCCAAAGTTCAATTTTCGATTTTCGGCCAGCTTTTCAGGCCCTTTGAACCACTGTGCTGCGGCCAATTACCACTGGCCAAGATGTGTTCTCTAATGACCTGTGCCTAATAATAACATCTTTCTGGATAATAAATGAGATAAAATAAATTTATAACTTAATTGTATACCTACTTTTCAAAGGAGTATGGACGAATGTTAAGTTCCAGCATAAAAGGCTTGATTGGTAGAGTTTCAGTCTGAGAAATAGCGAGAACTACAATAGTCGGTTCTTTATAGAACCCCGAGGGCGGAAACGAGAAAACCTTTGCTATAAAAAGGAAAGAGAACAAACGAAGAAGAAGGAGACGTTGACTAAAGATTCGCAGGCAGTTTTACTGACCTTCTCAAATGGAACAAAACCGGGAAACCAGCAAAAGTAGTCGACGTCAAATCGATCCTTCTATCGTGCTCGTATTCCAGAAAAAGACTACTCTTAAAGGGAAGGACCACTATCAGTTCTATTTCTTCGGAATCCTAGTCCAAGCACAGAATTGCTAAAGAGTGTCAATCTGCAAACTAATTACTAGATTTTTATTAAGGGCATATACTACTTATCATGTGGACCTAATTAGTACCTTCATGTTTTTCAAATTGAAAATGTTTTTTTGCTAGAACTTCGGAAAATGCTGAACAATGTGAAAGAAACATTTGCACATTCTTCTTCCCTACCAAAAAATTATTTTGAAAAATAATGCCGGGAAACAAAAATTAACCATATTTCAAAAATAATTTATAACAGTATCCCAAAGTCTGTTCTTACATTATTTACCATTCTCAAAAGTTTGGGCGTCAAATATTCATTATTGTGAAGAAAAACGCAGGAATACTAACATGGCTTGTATGAAAAGTATGAAATATCCTTCAGTATTTTCTGATCTGATATATACGTATATATACGGCGCGTCAAATGCTTTCGATTAGGCGAAGACTCTTCCGACTTTTTATCAAACGAGAAGGAACACACCTCCCGATAACTCTGGTGGTATTTAGATGCTAAAGAGATTCTTTGAGGACAAAATTTGCGTAATGGAGTAAATACATTTGTCAAGAACTAAGTAGTCTCCACTGGTGTTTCCTCGTATCTGTAATTTATACTTTACAGAACTTCGAAAAATTTACAAACGGAATCTTTTACTGATCTGCTTCTCCGATTATTTAAAATGAACCTGAGGGAAATGAAGTTATCCCAATCCCGAGGCTCTGCAATGTAAAATATCTTCGAAGTGATGAAAATTTATTTCTGAAGAGTAACTTTATTACATTTCACGGCAGGGCCAGAAATGGTACCATTCTTTGGTATGAAATATAATTTTTCACATCATTCTTTCTTCAACAGTGTGTTCGGGTGTTATAGAACCCTTTTTTCTACTTCATAGGAGGAACAGTATGAACAACCGTTAGTCAGTATTTATGATATGATATGATAAAGTTGTCACCGGAATAGGAATGATATCATTAGGAATGTAAAATATTAATGGTATTATTTTTAAAAATTCATCGAACAAAAGACCTTCCCGTAATTGATAAAATTTTTCTTTAATTATGTGAAATGCGAATATAATTTGCAGACATACTATGTCATCTATGGATCTTCATGAAATGTCTGAGAATAAATTTTTTTTTTTCAGTATTTATGATTCGAAATTGTTGTTGCGTTTGTCAAAAAGATCTCATTTTGGATAAACTTCCGAAAAGGTGTTCTGCCCGATTTCCTTGGCACTCCGTATACTTAAGTATTTGGACGTGCTGATTACGAATCTGATAGTGAGAATTGGCACAAATTTGATTTTTATGGTAAAATCATGAAAAAACCATAAAAATTATGGTTTTTTGAGTTTGTCTCAGCTAATATGCAGAATTCAGAAAGGATATCTTAAATAAGAGTCGTAGATCCCATTAAAAAACATACTTTTTATTCCATACATTTTTCTTCTACAGGTGATGGTTTCCGAGAAAATTAGGGATAACCTTCCAAAAACGTGATACGCCCGATTCCCATCAAACTGTGTATACCTATGTATTTTGATGCGCTTATTTCGAATATGATAGTAAAAATTGACGAAAATTTGATTCCCATGGCGAAATCATAAAAAACCTTAAAATTATGGTTTTTTAGGTTATCTCAGCCAATATGCAAAATTAAAAAAAAATTTATTCATAAAAGTTGTAGATTTTATCGCAGTAATTCTTTTTTGTAATAAATATTATAATTCTGCGGATGACAGTTTCCAAGACAATTTACCTGAACGCTTCCATGCTCGTTTAGCTGAACTCGAACCGCCCCACGGGACCCCAGGGGCCTAGAAAAGAGGACCTGGGAATTTGGTAGGGGTTTGACCAACATAATTTCTGTGACCAGTCGGAGGTTTGCCTCCCCACCTAGCACGGGACCTGGGGAAGGGGTAGGGGTTTGACCAACATCATTTCTGTGTCCAGTCAGAGGGTTGCCTTCCCACCTACCACGGGACCTGGGAAGGGGGTAGGGGCTTACCAACATCATTTCTGTGAGCCAGAGGGTTGCCTTCCCACCTACCACGGGACCTGGGAAAGGGGTAGGAGTTTGACCAACATCATTTCTGTGACCAGTCAGGGGTTTGCCTTTCCGCCTCCCACGAGAGCCGGGAAAGGGGTAGGGGTTTAACCAACATAATTTCTGTGACTAGTCAAAGGGTTGCCTTCCCACCTACCACGGGACCTGGTGAAGGGGTAGGGGTTTGACCAACATCATTTCTGTGACCAGTCAGAGAGTTGCTTTCCAACATACCACGGGACCTGGGAAAGGGGTAGGGGTCTAACCAACATCATTTCTGTGACCAGTC
>WSXT02193822.1:7475-19441 GCA_011762715.2 Neuroterus valhalla
CGCCAACAGTAAAGACTGGACTGCAAACTACACCATAAACTTCTCCTTCTCCAAGGGATAAAGCGCTACCAATGCTTTCAGCAAATATTGAGCTGCTTCTCATTTTATTTAGAGTTGCTTCATTTTGAATAATACGGAAAGAACGGAAGTCATGAATATCAGAATGCAAGAAACGATCTTTCAGTTGTTTCTTATTCTTTTTGATGAAACACGATTGGGTCAGTAATACGCAGCAGAATTATCAGGATCTGCAAGTGTTTTTTTTGTTGAGTTTATTCAAACTTGGTAAAATTATAGCATTTATAAGGAACATGTAATGACAGAATATTTATTGAAATTTTTTGAAATTACTGGATATTTAGGCTTTGTTGAATTACGAGATCACAATTTTTGATGAAACTGGATTTAAAACTAGAATTGTAGACAAAAGTTTAGACTTCGAATTTTAATTCAATTTTGACTAGAACAAAGGAAAAGAAAATATTCGGATTCACTTTATTGACACGATGACACTTTTTTATTTGTTGAAAATGAGAATTTACGAATTTTTAAAAATGTTATCTATAACTTAAATGGAAAAAATGATGATGACCCCTATAGATCATTCAGGCCATTTTCTAGCCCAATAGGAAAATCCTTTGTGTAACAAATGTATTCTGTCTAACACTAAAATTATTTTACATATTAAAGTACTCAAAAAGATTGACGAAAGTGACTTATTAAGGCTAAATATTGACCAAAAGTAACTAATTTTGAACACAAAAAGTAATGCAGAGTGACTACTGTTCACGCAAAAAATTAGATGAAATTCTATTGCTGAATTTGGGGGTGAATATTAAGGTAACGATTGCTATTATTAATTTTGCAAGTGATGATCGGAAAGATTGCATCATTATTTTATGATTAGTTTAAACAATTTCCGTTTCATTTTATTATGCCAAATTCGGTTGCGTCCTAATTTCATAAAATTTTGATACTTACTGAATGATACTCGATGGTTTTAACTTATTAAACCCATGAATTTTATAAATGACCTAATTTTTATTCAGAAATTGAATTTACAAAATATAAAAGTATAGAAAACCGTTCCATAAGCCTGAATGAAAACGTTATGTTTAGTTAAAAAAAAATTTTAACTTATCTCGCAAGCTCCATTTTTGGTCAGATTTTTTATATTTGTAGTCCTTTTTCAAACTTTTCATTTATGTGATAGATGAGTTTGGAAACATTGAAACATTGTCCGAGAAAAAGTTTTTTATACATCAATAAATTTAAACTTCTTTTGTCTATCTTTTTAGTGATACAATTTTCATTTAGAGAGATGTTCAAATTCACCTAAACCTGAAATGAATCAATGTAACAAATAAAAATACTTTCTGATGGATGAGATAAAAAAAAAAAATATATATATATATATATAATATATATAATGTTATAAACAAACCAGGGTGGCGATTCGGCGGACGATTTCAAATTCCCGGTCATTCCCCGGTTCTTCACGGTCAAGTTCTTTAATTTTCCCGGCCAACTAGAAGTAACATATTCATATTTGTCGCAGAACCCAAACATTTTTTTTCATGTCGTTCATTCTAAATATCCTTTAACGCAACAGATCAAACATTGCAAAATAGATCAATTTTGAAAAGAATACTCAAGTTTTCAACAAAAATTGGAACAGTTAAGAAATTCAATTTGGGATAACGAAAAAGAACCTTGGAATATTTATTATACTCTCTCCCTGTTACGGGTTTGAGAGTCTCGGCATAACCTTCTCTCTATTCCTTTGCACACCTCACTACTAACTCAGGGGCTGAGGGGGACCTACAGTTTACGGTGGGTTCCGAACTACCAAGAGCAACAGCTACTTAATACTTGGAGAACTTAAAGAACTCTAGAGGTACCGGGCTGACGACTCTCCGTGACCCGCTGAAGCTCTTCCAGAGCTTCAGCTCCACAACCAGACAGTAGCGTGGGTCCAAAGCTCATGCCTGTCACGCGGGACACCGGGGTTCGATTCCCTGCCGGAGAAAAATAACCTATTTTTAACAAAATAGTTCATTTTTCAACCAATGTGATCAATTTTCAAAAAACATTATAAACTTTCAACCATGAATGTGAAACACCAACCAAGAAGATTAATTTTCAAATAGAAAGAGTAATTTTCCAAGGAAAAATTCAATATTTAAAAAAAAAGTCGAATTCCGAACTCAAAAAATAATTATTTTCGACCGAAAATTTAACAGTAATATTTTTTATTTAAAAAACCAATTTCAAACCAAGCATCAGAGTTATATACTAAACAAATACTCTTCAACTGAAGGAGTTGAGTTTTAAACAGATAAATTAACTTTTACTGAAAAAGATAAATTGTCAACGAAAATTTGAGTACTCGAATTTAAAATGTAAAAAAATAGATGTTTAACTGAACGAATGGAGTTTGAACTAAAACTATGTAATTTTCCTTTGGAATAAGTTAAATTTTCAGTTACAAAAGTTACTTATAACAAAAAAAAACTAATTTCAACAAAAAAAAACTTTTAGCAAACGAAAAAACCGACTTCAATACAAATTATTACGTTTTTACGATAAATGATAAAAAACCAAATACAATTGTAAATGTTTAACTCAAGTAGTTGAATCATAAAACAGAAAGACGAATTTTAACTGAAATGATAAACCTTCAACTAGAATGGTTCAATTTTTGACATAAAATTCATTTTCAACTAAAAAATACAATTTTTCAACTAATTGGTTGAAATTTGAACTATGAAAATAAACATTTTCAAACAAGAATAGAATAGTGATATTTTTGGCCTCAATAATTAATTAATTTTAAACCAAACATAAGAGTTTTCAACTTGATGAATCTTCGAATAAAATAAAAAATACTTCACTGTATAACTTGAATTGTTAACCGTAAGGAAGAATTTTTGTAGAAGAATATTAAATTCCGAAGAAAAAGATCATTTTCTACCAAAGAATCGATTTCTCAACAAAATATGTGAAGTTTCAACGAAATACTTAAATTTTCAATTCAAAGAGACAAATTTTCGCCGAATTATCGAATATTGAACCAGAAGAGATCAATTTTCCACCAAAAATGAAACAGTTAAATTTTTAGTTGAAGTAATTGCTTTTCAACTAAACTGATGAATTTTCAGGTGATATGATGAATCTTCAACGGAAATAGATAGATTTTAAACAAAAATATGAATTTTTAACGATAGATATTAATTTTCTACAAAAAAGGCAAATTTTCCATGAAAAACAGAAATTCGCAAACAAATAGTTCAATTTCCACATCCCAAAAAACCAGTATTCAACTAAATCTTTGAATTTTGGCTGAAAAAAGATAAATTTATTTTTAACAAAGTGGTAACAATTTCAAAAAGAGGTGGATTCCGAATAAAAAAATGCAACTTAAACAAAAAAGTTTGATTTTCAACAAAGTACGTCTTTCAAGCAAGCAGTCAATTTTAAAATTAAAAACAGATGCATTTGCGATGAACAATGTTAACAAGTTTTCTATCATAATTCAGAAATATTTCTTCTTCGGAATTGTGAAATTATACTTCCTCGCTGAAACACCCAAATAAGATAAATGAGGAAAAGAGAATAAAACATGATGAATGCATTTTTTTGGAAAAATTTTGATAATAACTCTTTCTCTCAAGTTTGAGTCAGCTGAAAAAATCTCATAGAGCGGAAAACTTGCAAAACGTTTTTCTTATAGTGGGAAAAATAAAAATTTTCCTCTCATGACGTATAGATATATTTAAATATTTTGAGGATCAGAATAAAGGAACGTTACATTATTTTAATAATTGGTAATAACCGCGCCTAGTCTCAACTGATTGTAATCGCACATCTTTATCATTCATGTTTCATACAAAAGTTAGTGATTCCAATAGTTATTTATTGCTATTCATTGTTGTTAATCCAACCCATAGGGAATTATTTTTAGCAATGCATCGATTTATGCCAGATTTTAAAGAGTTTGAGAATCTTAAAATTAATGGTACCTTCCAGGCAATTTTTTCCCAAAAAAGGTGCTTTTCCCCCAGTGCGTGACACTGGAATTTGTATATCGTTTATAGAAAAAATAAAAAGATATCATATTGAACCAAAAATGGATAAACAAATTTTCTGGACATTTTTTTGGTTAAAATTTGGAAAAAAATGTGATGATATTACTGCCTAAAATGTTGTCTACAATACCTCCAATTTTCATTTGAGTACGTTTCACGGTTTGAGAAATATACATAATCCAAAAAAATGTTAGGCCAAAATTCAGGATTCAGCCCAAACTTCCTCATTTTCTAGAATTTTCGGAAATCCTTCCGGTACCAAATGTCTCTGATATAACATATTAATTTCATAAAGTTTTTTTTTCGAATATTGGAAGACCACATGCAGATCCTGATATTCCTGACGCTGGTCCATTTGTAATTTGGCTGATCATTGAATGCTGGGATTGGATGCATGGCACGTCAAGATAATTTGTTATCGTTAATCAATTTCTCGTGGTTCTTTGGTATAGTTGATAGAGTCGTTAAGCAAGTTTTTTTTCTAGTGCTTGACCTTTATTATAAATTATAGATAGAAGGCATGTGGGCAGGAGGAAGGAAATATAATTTAGATTCATGTCAGTGTAGTTATCAACAGGCCTTAATTTTCTCCGAAATTTTTGTCTAAGTTTTTAAACTGGAATCAGGAAAATTGAAGGGTTCAGAATTGGGTTCTAAAGGAGATTTTAGGGAGCAGGAGATTCAAGAAATTTTATCGAAATTCATAATCAAATTCTAATATGATACCTCCATTAATTTAATTTGCTACATAATGCTAGTGATTATACGCGAACATTGGACAAACCGAATTTGAATTTGAACTTGAATTTTTATCGTTTTTCTATCATATTTTATTGATTATTTTTTAAATTTCCAAAATCCTCACTTACTGTGCACCAAATAATTCCACCAATCTTATTCGAAAGCGAAGAAGGTATAAATATTCTACCAGTATCTATTAAAAAGTAAAATATTGGGTATTTGTTAATTCGAATGGAGGCGTTCAAGAAAATTTATTTACAAGAACAAATTTATTGAAATATTAAGTCCTCATTTCATACATAAGTGTATGCAATTCAATTTGAAAGCAATTCAATATCGATTAGCTGTCAATAAGTTAGATAGACAATTCAAAAGTTGACAAATTGTGGGGGCCATTAATCAAGCAACTTAAGTTTACGTGAATCAGAGGCAGTCTTATAAATCGTTCCCAAACTAGTTAGGATCAGTATGTTGAAATTCAATCAGAAACCGGTTCGTTGTTTTACTTCCTATCCCAATTTGCTTAGGATTTGATGAATTACTACTCATTATATTTTATTTTCCATATTTTCGAATTTTTAATATAAATGTGATCCACGCTGCTTAACTTCAGTGATCGGACGGGAACTGGTTTTTCGAGCAAAAAATGCATTTTGCTTCCGACAATTAATTTTTTTTTTTCACAAAAATTGGTTCTCTCAAACAAGAAGCATTATCAAATCTCCCAATTTTCAACCATTGTAGGTTATGCAAGCATTTACACACCGAAAATATTAATTTTCAATAAAGAAACTATTAGATTTCAGAGATTAAGCACTTTGAAAAATGTATGTTTTAGAACAAAAATTAATAGACATTCTAAAAGTCCAAAAGTCTTGAACAAAAAACGAAAACAGAAGCAAGAAACAGGTATTCAAAAAGGACAAATATTGTATGTCAAATAAGATTTGAGTCTTACAATACTTATGGTTGACGTAAGTTTTTTTTGCTCAGAATTAATCTTTCTATTAGAAAGAAATTATATTTTTGATGCTACACGAATAATTCGAAAGGAGACCTACAACTTTCAACAATTTTAGATTATGTTAGCGTACTTCGCTATTAGTTGAAATTTTCAAACGGAAATAGTTATTATCTGAACATGAGTTCAAATTCTGTCCAAAAAGGCAAATTCTTTAGAAAAAATTACTCTTCGAATGAAAATATAAACTTTCAATCAAAAAGTTATTTTTTAACCCTTTGATGGAATGATGTCACACCGAAAAGGTACAAGTTTCAGCTCAAAAAGATGAACTTCGAAGAAAAAAGTTATTTTTTAGAGCAAGAAATACGATTTTTCTAGGGAACAATTGATTTTTCAATTAAGCAAGTAAATTTGCAACAAATAAGTCAATTTTCAACCTATTAGTTCAATTTTAACAAAATGATTAACTTCATGGAACAAATAAAAATTTAACATTTGATCTTTTAATAAAAAGTGTTTCTATTTTGAATCAATAACAGTAGTTGTGTGCAACCAAAATAAAGGATAAATTTTCACGAGAATAGTTCAATACTCAATCAGAACCAAACAATTATCAACCAAAAAAAGGTTAACTTCTTCACGAAATTGTTGAATCTCTAAAAAAAAAAGAGACAAATTCTAGAAAAATCATCAAAAAAGGAAAATTCTCAACTTAAAATATTAATAATTGATATTCCAACTCGAAAATATTCCAATTTTCAATCCATAACAATTGAATGCAATAAAAAAAAACAATAAAATTTCTGCCGAAGAAGATGAATTTTCAATCTCAAAGACGACCTTCTCATGAGAAAGTAAATCATTATACTTAAAAAATTTTTTACTAAATGGAGAAAAAAAATTTTCTTCCGAAATGATGAATTTTCGAACCAAAAAATAGAATCCTTGGAATTTCACAAAATATGGAAATTCTGGGACTAAAAATACGAATATTTAACAAAAAACTATATTTTCAATCAATGAAGATAAGTTTTTTACTATTCAAAATGAATGTTTGATTCTTGGAAGAAATATTTCATTTTTTAACAAAATAATTGAACCTTCTATTATAGAATAGTTGATCATTCAATTAAATAACTGAATTTTTTACCTACAACTAAGAATTTTCAACCCACCATCGATCAAAATTCAGCAAAGAATACAGTTTTTAACTAGAAAAGATAAGTTCTCAACAAAACCATTAGATTTTCTACAAATGAGATTAATGTTCTGAAAATAGAAGAAATTCTATTCAATAATATAATTTTTCAACAAAAGAAGAATTTTTTACCAAGCTTGATAATTTGTGAAAAATTATCAAATTTTCAACCATTTTTGAAAAGATTCCTTTTTTTTTATTAGAAATTCGATTATTTAACGGTGATTTTTCGTCGTCTTCAAATGAACAATTTCTTTTTATGTAAAATCCAACTATTTGTTTACCTTTCTCCGTTTCAAAATTCATCGTTTTTGGTAGAAGGGTGTAACTGTTATGAGAAAAATTAATCGATTTTGTTCGAAGATTTAACCGTTCTGTCAAAGATTTGAATGTTTTACTAAAAATCAACAGATTTGTTGTAATTTAATAGTTGAATTAAAAAAATTCGATTATTATTTATTAATCGTGTATTTTTTGTTGGCTGCTTTTTCGAATATTCAAAAATTATATTTTTATCTTATATTATTATTATTATTATAAAAATGCAACTCTTTTGTCAAAAAGGTATCTTCTTTCGTCGAAAATTCAACCATTTGGTCGAAAGTGACACTTCTTCGTTAGAAATAATTTTTGTTTTGTTCAAGACTCGTCTTTTTGGTTGAAAATTTAACAATTTTGTTGAAAATTCACTAAAATTATATTGTTGCAATTTTTTTTTTTATATCGGAAATGTGACGAGATGAAAACCGATCTTTTTTAATTAAAAATCCATTCATCTGGTTCGTTTGTTATGTATTTTGTTGACTTCGTTTTTCACTTAGTGTTGATTCCTTTGTTGAAAATTCATGATTTCAGTCAAAAAGTCAACTATATTTTTTCGGAACTCCGTTTCTTTTGTTTGAAAATCGATATTTCTAATTGAACTTTTCTTTCTAGTTGGAAATTCATAGTTTTTGGTAAAAAGATCATCTTCTTCCTTAAAATGTCATCCTTTTGAGTTGAACTATTTTAAGTGGATAATCTGTATTTTTTATGGGGAATAAACTCTTCAAACTCATTCCATTTCCAGTTAAACATCAACATTAAAAAAAAAAAATGTTCAAAAGTCATTTATTTTGTCGAAAATTTAGTTAAATCTCATCTCCTACAGCCAAAAATTCAATTTTTTGGTTCCCTAAATATGAACCCTGGTTTTGGATTTAACGAGTTTTTTTTTGTTTAATTTCCTCTTTTGCAGTGAAACCCAACTGGTCTTGATTTAAAGTTAAAAACTTCTTGATCAAAATATCAACCATTACACGTTTGTTAGTAAATTCATTTTTTTTTAATTTATCAAAATAAAATGTTTACTAATTCTAAGAGAATCCTTCCACTATAATCTTAAGATTTTACACACAACACCTCATTTTTTCTCTATTTTATTACTTCAATGGAGAAGGAGAAATCTCACTCAAAATATAAAAAGTATTTCCCCGAAGGGAATTATTTCAACCAGAAGAACAGGCAGTAAAATGAAAGAGCAATAGTCGTAACATTACGCGAGGTAAACAAGACCTTATTTACCGAAGATGTTGAGAAAAAATAAGCGAGCACAGCAGAAGCGGTTGTTTCGTAAATTTTGGTGCAAAAGATCGTGAGTTCGTGAAACAAAGTGCTACCGCCACGCCGCGCCGTTCTGGCCGTTTCCTTTTCATGCTCCTCATATAACCGATCGATCGTGTTGTCAGGGGGTGCCGTCGCGAGGTGCAATTTTGTGCTCTTCGGTAGGACAAGAAGAGTGAAAAAAAAAGTTACGCGAAAGAAAGAAAGAAGTAAGCATTGGCGAACAGTGGTCCGAACCGTGGAATGCTGGGCTTCTCTATAATTTTCATTTTCGGTACGGTAATTGGTGTGCGCCGTTAATTACTAAGGTCTCGCAAGCCTACGGCTAAACACGGCATAACTTTCAACTATGAGGAATCTTTCTTCATTTTTCTCCCTTCCTTCTTTTTTCCCTCCCTTTTTCCGCTACCTTTTATTTCCTTTCTTTTTTTTGCCCTTAGAGGCTTAGAGGTACGTATTCCAAATTTGAATCGGGATCAATTGGGGTGCCGTTCAAAAACACCGTCACGCTAATTTCAGCACTTTTTCTTACGCCCCCCTTGCTTCGTCACAGGTCGTCACATGAATCTTGAGCCACACAGGGTGATGATGTCACAAATAGAAAGATAGAAACATAACATTTTTTTATAACAGATGCATGATTTCAGGTCTTTTCGAAGGTGCCTATAAAGTGTGACTAAAAGCTCTACTTTTCACTTCCTAGGGAGTAAAACCTACTTTTTACTCCCTAGGGAGTAAAATCGCATTTTACGATAATGAGCCTACTCACCGTAAAAACTTTGAGGAAACTTTGGTTGCAAATAATAGAACTCTACGGTGACCAATGGAAAGCTACCATACATAAATGATTAAATTACCGTGAATCACCGAAAATTTCCGGGAATTTTGTTATTGAATTCTGGGTTATTTATCTTGAGTTACCGTAAATTACCTGTAAGATCACTACAAATTACCGAAAACTTTCATGAATTACCGAAAATTGTTCAACCAAAAAGATTATATTTTCACGAAAAATATGAATTCCAAACAAAATTACAGATTTCCAACAAAAAAGTTGCATTTTCAACCCAAGAAATGACGCTCTAACTAAAATGATGAATCCATTTTCAACTTTCAGCCAAGTAGTTGAATTTTCAATCAGATAAGATTATCCAGCTAAAAAATAAAACAAATCGCAACCATATTGTTATGAATTTCCAAGACAAAAAGGCATATTTTATCGAAAACATTTCTATTTTTGACAAAAATAATAGAATTTTCAACCAAACAGTACAAATTTCTACCAAAACAGTTTATTTCATCAAAAAAATATTAATTTTCTACATAATACGAAATAATTGAATTTTCCACAGTAATAAAATTCAACTGGCACCCAAGTATTCACATTTTCGATTGGAAAGATTAACTTGGAACTAGTGGACTAGTTATATTTCGTATATATTTGGCTTGGAAATTCATAAGAATATGGTTGTGATTTGTTTTGTTTTTTAACTGGATATTCTTATCTGGTGAAAGATGCAGCTCTTAAGCGAAAAAATCGTCCATTTTAGTTTTAAAATTAGTTTTTTCAAATTCAAAAGTTCGGTTAAAAATTAAGCTTTTTGGTGAAGTGGTCAACTATTATGTTGAAAATGTTCATTTTCTAATGGAATTCAATATCACGTATAGCTCATTAACCATCGGCTTAGTTAAATTTTTTTTTCATGTTCGCCAGGCAGAAATCCATTCTTTATGTGCTGTTAGAAAGTATGCGCGAAAAGAATTTGGAATTTAAGGATCCGAATAACACGTGCCTCAAGGCACCTGAAATTTACGATAAGAAATACATGTAAAAAACAAGCTAAAAAGATTATCATGTTAAGAAAGAAGAAAAATACTGAAATTATTATTTCAAACACATCAATCTGACTCAAAAAGCGCTATAAGTGGAAGACTTCAATAAATCCGTGTTTTCGTGATTTTTCACGTCTAGCGTTTTTTCCATATATTTAATGATGAAATCAATTGCATCATCGTATTCTACGCAAAAAAATACATCGAAAACATGTATCACACTCTGGAAAATTTTGTTGACTTGTTCTAGACTTTGAATCAAATACTTAAACGTAAATACAATCTTTTAGCCGAGTCGAGCAGAGCTGATCCTCGGGAAAATTACTTCATTATCCGAATGAGGGACTACCCAAAACTACTTTCACAATTTATTATACATGTTTTTGATGTATTTTTTCGCGTAAAATACGATTTGGCAGTCTGTTTTATGATGGAATCTACGTGAAAAACGCTAGACGTGAAAAATCAGGAAAAACAAGGATTTATTGAGGTTTTACACTTCTAGCGCTTTTTGAGTCAGTTTAACAATAAAACCAATTATGCTATCGCATTAGTAAAAAAATGAATGGTATTGATGTTTTTGAATTAATATTTCCAGTTTTTTCCTTCTTTTTCATCATGATAATCTTTTTGAGCCTTTTTTCATGTGTATTTCTTATGGTAAACTTCAGATGCCTTGAGAAACGTGTTAATCGGGTCCTAAAATTCCTTAGCATATATTATCCACCTAGGGGAGAAAGAGGAACTTTTCCGACGAGTGTATTTTACCATAAATTACACAAAATTCGATTTTTAAAGTTTCCTTAAATTTCCGGGAAATCATGAAAATTTTTGGTGATTTTACAGGCAATTTATGGTAACTTCAGATTAATTACACAGAAGTCAATTTGAAACTTTCTTTAAATCTCCGGAAATTTATGGAAATTCCCGGTCATTTATGGCAATTTCGCAGGAAAACAGGATCTCTCACCATAAACTGCCCAAAAAACAATTTTTAAAGTTTCCATAAATTTTCGGAAATTTATGCAAATTTTCTGTAATTTATATGAATTTCACAGGCAATTTATAGTAGCTTCAGATTAGTTACTCAGAAGTCAATTTAAACCTTTCTTTAAATTTCCGGTAAGTTATATTAATTTCACAGGTGATTCATGGTAACTCCAGATGAATTACCCAGAATTCAATTTAAACATTTCTTTGAATTTCCGGAAATTTATGGACACTTTCGGTTATTTATGGTAATTTCGTAGGAGGATAGGGTAACTTGCCATAAACTACCCAAAATTCAGTTTTTGAAGTTTCCATAAATTTTCGGGAATTAATGAAAATATCCAGTGATTTTCGATAATTCTACAGGAAATTTATTGTTATTTATGGTAATTTCACGGAGAATATGGCAACTTACAATGAATTAACCCAAAATTTAATTTTGAAAATTTCCATAAATTTCCGTAAATTCATGGAAATTTTTTAAATTAAATTTTGGGTTACTTCATGGTAAGTTGCCATATTCTCCGTGAAATTACCATAAATAACAATA
>WSXT02193833.1:0-19438 GCA_011762715.2 Neuroterus valhalla
AACTTGCCTTCAACTAAAAAAAAAAAAAAAAAAAAAAAAAATCGAAAAAGTTTTTTTTTCCCAATCCAGAAAAATTTGAAACCCAATTTTCCTCCCTTCCAGTTTAATGAAAGTTTTGAGCAGACCACAATATCCCTCTTCAAACTCAAAAAATATTAAAATAACAGAAATTTCCTTCTACCCAACGTGATAGAAATCTGAAAAAATAAAAATATATCCTTCTTCTAGTTCATAAAATATTGAACTTCGAAACTTCCTTTTTTTTAACTTGATGAAAATGCCGGAAATAAAAAAACTCATTCACCTTCAACTAAATAAAATGCAAGAAAGTTTCAGGAAAAAAATTAAATTTCAAAACTTCTTACTTTCTTTTAAAATTACAATTAAGAAATTCTAGAAACCTTATTTACTCATAAATATTTTTGCGTCAATTTTTTGAATTTTGAGTCGTTTCCCAATAATAATTTTCCATTTGCAAATTGAAGAAAAAAAAAAAATAACGTGAATTTCGTCCTTCCAAGTCTCTAAATTTTTTAAATAAACCAATTTTCCCCTGTTAATCAACAAAGAAATAAAACTCGAAATTTTCTTCCTTCCGATAAAATCTGAAAATAAAAACTTTTTTTTTCTAGTTTATAAAATATTGAAAACAAAAACTTCCTTCTTTCTAGGACGTGTAGAAAAATCTTGAGAATATAAAATGTTCCTTAGCCAATTTACGATAATTAAAAAGTAAAATTTCTTCGTTTCAAACTCAGTAAAAATGTTTAAAAACAAATTTTACTTGCCTTCAACTAAAAAGAAGGTACAAATTTACAGAGTTGCTCTTCTGCTTCAGAAAAAAAAGAAATGAAAAAACTTCCCTTCCTTCCGACACGTTAAAAATCGGCCAATAAAAACTTATTCTTCTTTTAGTTTATAAAATATTAAAACCAAAATTTCTTTCTTTCCAACTGTGTAAAAACCTTGGAAATGGAAAATGTTCTTTCTGTAAATTTTAAAAAATTGGAAATGAAATTTCCTTGTTTGAAACTCAAGAAAAATATTCAAAAAACAAAATTTACCTGTCGTCACTTCAAAAAAAAAAGGTTAAAATATAAAAAAGTTGCACTCCCAATTCAGAAGAAATGAAATCGTAAATTTTCTTTTTTTCCACTTAATAGAAATGATGCTTAGACCAAGATATGCCCCTCCTGATCCAGAATAAAAAAAATAATAAAAATTTTGTTCCTTCCACCACGATATAATCTGAAAAAAACCTATCCTATGCTTCTTCTAATTCATATAAATAATAAATAATTCGGAGTTTTTTGGTCTAGTGGCCGCCCTGTATAATTTAAATTGGTAAAACATGTTTTTAGTATATAGGTGGATTTATTTTAACGCAAATTATTTTTCAAGGTTTGGAGACAAATAAACGTTATGTATCAGCAAATGATGTCGAGTGCAAAAGCTCTGGACAAATTGCATAAACAAAATGAAGCTTATGTTAATGGAACAACTTCCACAATGGGTGGAATGGAAAGCAAGGTATCAAAAAAAAAATTTCACCTGAAGCGTTCCATTATTCCAAGTAGCAGGATTTCAAAGCGTTCTTGTTTTGAACGAGTAAAAATTTTCCGTTCTCCTATTTTGTTTGAATAATTCGCAAATTGGACAAACAGAAACGTTTCAGAAACGCTTGAAATAGAAAAACGTTACAAAATTGAAAGCGTTTCTGTACTTAAAGATTGTCTATTTATAAATGCCATTATAAAACGAAGCGTTCCATTTTCCGAAGCGCTTCCAATTTCTAATAAATAGAAGCGTTTCTAAACTTACAAGATCCAAAAATTAATGATACATCCAAATCTAAAACGTTCCCGAGCTTTTTCCTATGGAAAGCCTTTCAAAAATTATTCTACACTTTTTCTCACTTCAAAACGCTTTGGAAAACGCTCCAGATTGGAAAAGGTTTCGAAACTAGGAGCGTTTCGAATAAGCAATAAAAATATTGGAAACGTTTCTTGAATGAAAGTGTTTGAACTGATTAATAAATTGAATAATTTTTAATATGAAACATAATATAATTTAAAATCTCAATTGTTAATTCCAGGTAGGAGAAATAACGAAGAGGATGTCAGAAGTGGACGAGAATTTGAATTATCTCCTAGGACGATTATCCCTTGTAACTCAGGAATTTAACCAAATAAAAAGTGGCCTTGGAGCAGCTCTCGATAACATCAAAGCCTCCTTCAAGGAAGTTCAGGAAAAAGCAAATGACTTGACTCCAGGACCTCATCCAGTACCAGAAAATTACAAGGAACTGGACGAATCCAAACCCGATAAAACAACACCTGAAATAATCAGCTAAGATAACCTGAAAAACATCATCTCGTTTAAAAAATAATCAAAATTCACTGAGATTAAATTAATCGCCCCTTCAACTAGAATTTCAAAAATTGGAAACGTTACCAGTTTTTAATCTCTTCCATTTCTATATCGTTCTCACGTTCAGTCGCCCAAATAATTTAATTTTTTTAATTCCAAAGCATTCTTGAAGCGTTTTCAGAAGATGGATGTTTCAGGATCATTCTGAAATGTTTTCACTCTAGAAATGCTTCGAAAACGCTTCCATTTTTAACCAGAAATTTATTTTTTCCATCGCACAAAGTCGTATTGTGGGATAAAAAACACCATTGTAAATCGTAATGAAAAACGCATGGATACTTTTTATAATTACACTGTTTTATATTCTGATATAACAAATACATGACCCACGATATTTGAGTAATCGCTGAATTGTACATCGTGATATTTTCTGAAAGCGATGCTTCAATTAACGCGAACAATGTCACGGAGTTTGCTATAATTTTTTAAAATTTTATATCCTTGAAAAGGCATTTACTATCTACAATTGATGAAAACCAACGAAACGTTTCGGCGACACAAACAAGAAAAATGTAGATCGAATGACTCTAATTTTTACGAATTTAATCATTCTTTATCGGTTCAGTTCACGTTTTGAGATGCGACACTTTTGTGTTTCTATCTCTGGGAAATGCAGCTCAGTATCGAACCAATAAGAAATTTAGTATTATATGTATTTGTACGCCTCATTCTTAGGATGTAAGAATTGTTTTAATTTTCGGTAAACGGATTAACCGTAGAGCCTAGAAAGTGAAAGCAAAGAGGGCTTTCGTCACCTCAGCGAAGTGCTGGATGAAAATAAACATAAAAATAATTCAGTAGTGCTTGATTTCATTTTCACAGATTTTCCTCCTTGGTTATTATAGAAAATTTGCTTCAAGAACGTTTTTCATTTGGAAAGTTTTCAATTTTTGAACGTTCGAGAAGCGTTTTCGAAGCGCTTCTAAAAGATGAACGTTTGAAAATTATTCTGAAATGATTTACACACTAGAACGCTTCGAAAACGTTGTAAAACATGGTTGAAATTGAATAAAAAATCTGGGTTTTGTAGCTCGGTAGAAGAAAAAAAGACTTGGATTCCGATTTGTGTGGCAGTGGCACTGTGGAAAACAGGAACCAGCATTTTATTAAATCGACTTTTTATCAGAGATATTCAGAGGTAATTCGTTTTCGAGCCACTAAATCGGTCGGGATTATTATAATAATTTATAATCAAATTTATACAGCGTAGACGTAGGAAACGCTCTAATCGACGAAACCATAAGTATACGAGTTGCGAAGCAATAATATTACAAAGAAAATATGGCAAAGTGTGAAGAGAAGGCTTCGATTCAATCCATACTTAACTTTTAAGCGATGAATAATTATTAATTAATAATTAGTCTTCGACTAATGTGCGTGCAATAGAAACAATTAGAGTTCCTCTTTCTAAATAGCTTTCTAAAAAATTTAACTTTTATATCCTCGCAAGTCTATTCCAGACTCTGAATAATCAACCTCAATTTTATATATCCGAAGAACGGATTTTTTCCGAAAAATTTCACTTTTTGGGTTGAAAGGAGAAGCGTTTTCAAAGCATTTCAAGACAAAAATACTTGAGAATAATTTCAAATCGGTTTGCATTAGGAAACACTTAAAAAACGCTTCAGAATTGAGTTAAAAACCCATTTTCAAAAAAATATCAGGGTTTTTGAGTTTCCTAACCTTTAAAAAAAGAGATAATGAATTCCTAGAAGAAAGTCGCACATATGCAGGATGATCCGATCAAAAGAAGTAGTTAATAATAAATTTTTATTTTCTAAATAAATAATAAGAATTATTCCATGTCGGGCTCTTTCCTTTTTTGATTTTCAGACCATCCTAGCATACAATTTGCGCGTGTACATACTTAAGCGTAATATACAAAGTAGCATACTCGTTTCGACAAAACCTCTCGTATTTTTTATTCTCTTATTTGTTTATTTGAATGCGTGATACGGAAAGTTTTTTGTGAGCCGGCGATTTTTCTTGGCTAGTATCGAAGTTAAGGGATGCCTGCTAAGTACATTATCGATAATGTAAATAATTTTACATGTCATCGACTATCGTTACTTATTTTTATAATCCTTAGATTTATATTCTCTTATCATATGAATCATATCGTTAATAATTAAATAACAACGTGCTCTCTCCTATATCTGTATTTCTGACATTCACTCGCTCACTCCTATCCCTCCTGCAATTTTTCATTCTTCAAATAATTTTTAAATTTTAACAAATTGTTAAATATTCTGAAAATTATTCTATTATATCTCAATTTCTTCTTTTCACAATGTCAAGTTTTGCAAGCTAGGAAACGTTTCCAACCAAGACGCTTATAATTTGGAAGCGTTTCAAATTCAAAACACTTTAAAATTGGTAGCGTTTCTAAATTAAAAACGCTATAAATCTAGAATCTGAATACAAAACGCTTCCAATTTTCCAGTTTCCAATACATACAAAGGCTTTTGATGTAGAAGATTGAACCACTTTTTAATGTTAATTAACTTTTTTTAGCGTTTTCTTTTTGCAGACGTTTTGTTCCGTTTAAAACTTTTACAAAAGCGTTTAAAAAAAGCAAACGTTCAAAAATAGGAAATATATCATTAATATTTATTTGAAATTGAAAATGCTTCCAGATTGTATGCGTTTCAATATAGGAAACGCTTTAGCGTTTCTTTTTAGTAATTTTCTGAAGTAAAAAAAATTTTCTTAAAAAATTGTTATCAAAATAATTGTTAGCAGGAGAAAAGGGAGTTTGACAGAGCATTCCACTTTGCACTATGATAAAAAAATTATATCTACTAAATCCTCTATATTGTCACTTTCCAACAATGTCTATTTTTCAAGTGCGCTGGAATTATTTCATTCAACATTTACAATAATAATTTACTCACACACTGACTGTCTCACACTCACTCAAACCACTTGAATGCGCATTTTCTTATGTACAGCACTTATTTTTAATTGTCTTACACTGATCTGCAATCTTTAATTTTAAAAGATCTTCGGGCCCTTTTTTATTTATTGTTATTTTAATATTCTTTCCCCATAAGTCGCACCGATTTGCAGGTCCGCTATATCCAGCTATTAAATTTTGCACGGAGTACAAAAGCTAAGTTTCTTTTTTTTTCTTGTTCTTGTTTATCATAAGCGAGTAGCGTCAATTCTTTTGGATATTGCGCTTTATCGATTAAATATGAGTGAAGAATTAGGTGCGAAGTAGGATTCGATCTTCTTTAATCGAGGAAAACTAATCAATCAGACCTCGAAAAAAAAAGAAATCCAAGAAAACGCTTGAAATTAAAACGCTTCATGAAGTGGAGCGTTTCAAGGTCGAAAACGTTTCCAGATTCCAAGCGTTTCTAAAACGAAAACGTTTTCAAGAATACTGCTGAAACTTGAAAAAACTGACTCTGATTGGAAACGCTTCAGAATTGGAAGCGTTTGATATGTGAATCAAAAATCCCGAGGCCTGTTTGACGATATAATACGACCCAGAATTCTAAGGCCTACTTCAAAAAAAAAACGTTGACCCTATTAAGTTCAAAACTAAAACTTTTCGTTTGATAGTACCGAGATATAAACCTATTCGATATTATATTAAAGAGGCGAAAGCTATCAATAATCGATGTTCAAAGTCTCCTAAGTGAAATGCTATAATGACTAAGTGCTTTTCTTGTACTCTCGACTTTTGAAAAATGCTGAAGCGAATTTGAATAATATATCAGGACAATATAAATGACCTTAAATCCTAGAAAAAGGAATAAATCTCGAATAGAATGTTCGAGGCAAGAGCAAATTTTAACAGTTGTGGATACAACGAACCCATGTTCGAAGAACTGTCCCTATTTTTTATTTTGTTTTCTTCAAAAAATGGATAAAGCTTGAAAACTTTATCAAGCAGTATTTGTATTTCGCTTATCAGCTTTGCTATTACAATTATTAATTAATAACTAATTAATTATTAGTCTGTATTAATTTATAAATTTACCACTCGAAGCCTCTCATTTTTTTTGTACAAAATCAAGAGAGTTTATCAATCGATTGGCATTAAAAATTTACTAGGCTTAGAAATTGATGATTGAAAACTAAAAACGCAGGAATGTGAATGTGTGCCATTTGAGTAGATTTTTGTTATTATTCTCTTTCTTATTTATTTACATACGTACATTTCGCCGAGTTTCGAATTTCGGTCGTGAGTAATATACTCCGCATTGTCGAATTCTTATTCGGCATTATCGATCACTTATCTAAGAATTCATTGGGCATGAAACGGCGAGATTTACTTTGTGCATGAATCGTTTAGGTCGAATCGAACAGATAGGTTCGAGGAAAGTGCATTAGGGCCAAATACCTCTTGAGAATGTTTCGGTTCGTTGGAGGGTTTTAGGATCGAAAGAGAATTTCGCAAAGGATGATTGTCAATAAGGACCAACATTCTGGGACAAAAGAATCTTAGACATTCTATAAGCCAAAAATTTTTTAAAGTAGCAAAGTTCAAGAAAGATTGGTCAATTCAGAAAATTGTTTTCAAAATTCAAAAACATGAATCTGAACTCTTTTATGAAGCGTTTAGGGAGCGTTTCCACAGCTTTCATAAGAGAAGAATACATGAAAGTCATTTTCAAAAGTTTCCAATTTGGAAACGCTTCCAAAACGCTCTAGAAATAAACTTTTCCCGAAACTGGAGCTTTCAAAACTCCTGTTCACATGCTTTTTAAATGTAAGATGCGATTCTCAAAAGATAACGTAACCATTTTGTTTTTCTGAGTACTTCCAAGTATAAAGAATTCAAACATGTATTTGAACTCTTTTAAGAAGCGTTTTCGCAGCTTTCCTAAGTGAAGAATACATGAAAGTCATTTTTAAACGTTTCCAATTTGACAACGCTTCCAAAACGCTCTAGAAATAAACTTTTCCCGAAACTGGAGCTTCCAAAACTCCTGTTCAGATGTTTTTTAAATTTAAGATGCAATTCTCAAGAGAAAAAATATACATTTTGTTTTTCTGAGTACTTCTAAGTGAAAAGAATTCGAACATGAATTTGAACTCTTTTAAGAAGCGTTAAGGAAGCGTTTTCGCAGCTTCCCTCAGTGAAGAATACTTTAGAGTCATTTCTTAAGGTTTCCAATTTGGAAACGCTTCCAAAACGCTCAAGAAATAAACTTTTCCCGCAACTGGAGCTTTCAAAACTCCTGTTTACATGTTTTTTAAATGTCGGATGCGATTCTCAAAAGAAAAAATATACATTTTGTTTTTCTGAGTACTTCTAAGTGAAAAGGATTCTAAAGTTACTTCAAAACGCTCTAGGTTTGAAACCGCTTAAAAAACGCTTTTGAAATTGGAAAAGTTTCCTTTCAAGACTAAAAGTATGAAATTTGTCTTCTTCAAAGCATTAATGAAGTTTTTTAAAAATCTTTATAAGAGAAAAATATAAAAAACGTTTTCTGAACACTTTTGAAATAAAAATATTGTAAAGTGACTTCAAGATGTTTCAAGTTGAAAACTGCATTAAAATTCGCTTCATTTAAGAAGTTTTGAAAGTTTATTGCTCAAACCTTCATTTAATAAATTTTCAAAGCAAGAAAAACTTTCAATCCAGTCTGAAAATATAAATTTTACTTCCTTCGAAGCGTTTGCGAAGTGTTTTTGAACCGTTTCCAAATAGAGTACTTCAATGTCATTATGGTATGTTTTAAATTTGAAAATGCTGCAGAAACGTTTCTTTTTAAGAGGAAAAGAATTTGTTGTTACGCGGTAGCTTAGAAAAGTTCGCGAAGCGCTTTCTAAGCGCTTTAGAGTATAAAATATTATGAAGCCACTTCTATATGTTTTGAGATCGGAACAGCCTCAGAATTCGCTTTATTCCTAACATTTTGGAACTTTAAGACCTTCAAATGAACAATTTTGGGAAATTATAAAAACTTGGTTTCAAGTTTGCCTTTTTCGAAGCGTTTTCGAAATATATTTGAAGAGTGGACAATACTTCGAAGTCGGCTTGAAACGTTTCCAATCTGAAAACGCTGGAAAAACCGCTTCGGAATTCACTTCTTTCTAAATACAGAGCTCTGAAGCCTTTCATTTTAATGTTTTTTAGCTGTCAAATTCGATTTTCGAGAAAAAACGAATATTTTGCTGCTGCGAAAGAAAACCCAAATTCTCGGGAACGTTTACAAAGCTTTTTCTGACTGCTACAAGGTGCAAACTATTCTCAAGTTTGAAACGTTTCAAATTTGAAGCCCCATCAAAACCGGTTTCAACTTCGCTTTCTTACAGAGATTTTAAAACCACATTACCTCGAGAATAGAAAAAACTTTGTTTTGAAGCTAAAAATATTAATTTTGCCCTTTCAGAAGCGTTCATGAAGTGCTTTTGAAGACTGTATAAGTGGAGAATATGTACTTTAAGGCATTTAGAAACGCTATAAATTTGAAAACGCTCTTAGTAATGTTTGGAGTTTACCTGAATGCAAATATGGAGTTTTGAAAACTTCCACTTAAATGTTCTCTTCTACATTGGATGTTTTTAGGGCAAAAAAAGTTTCATTATTGAGCATTTTTAATTCGGAGCTTTTTTATCTTGGAAGTATTTTGAAATGAGAAACGTTTCGGAGGTAGAAAAATTGCGAAATAGCAACTGCTGGGAATATAGAAGTGTTTTCGAAAATGCAATATTTATTTTTTTGTTCAAAACTAGAAGCGTTCTAAATGTTCAGCTTTAAAAGATGTACCGTTTCCAAACTGGAAATATCCTAAATGTATGAAAATTCGGATTTGACAACGTTTAAGGCTGACAATTTCAAAAATTAAAGCGTTTCCGAATTGGGCATTTTTAATTTGGCAACGTTACAATCTGGAAAGTATTTCGAAGTTAGAACAATCACGAAGCTGCAATCGTTTTAAATTTGAAAACTGTAAAGGCTGTCAATTTCAAAAATTTAAGCGTTTCCGAATCTGCAACGCTTTATTATTGGGCATTTATAATTTGTCAACGTTTCAATCTGGAAAGTATTTCCAAATGGAGAACGCTTTGAATGTAGAACAATTGCGAAGCTGCAATTGTTTCAAATTTGAAAACTTTAAAGGCTGTCAATTAAAAAAATTTAAGCGTTTCCGAATCGGCAACGCTTTATTATTGGGCATTTCTAATTTGGCAACGTTTCAATCTGGAAAGTATTTCAAAATGGAGAACGCTTTGAATGTACAACAATTGCGAAGCTGCAATTGTTTCGAATTTGAAAACTTTAAAGGCTGTCAATTTAAAAAATTAGAGCGTTTCCGAATTGGCAACGCTTTTTTATTGAGCATTTCCAATTTAGCAACGTTTCAATCTGAAAAGTATTTCGAAATGAAGAACGCTTTAAATGTAGCACAATTGCGAAGCTGCAATTGTTTTGAATTTGAAAGCGTTTCGGAAATTCCTGGGTCTTCCAAAATTAGAAATGTTCAACATTTTCAGTTTTAAAATTTGTATTATTTCTAACCTGGAAATATTCTACAAGAATAAGGTTCCTGAAGCGTTTAAATCAGAAGCGTTCCGTTCACCGTATTAAAAGTGAGAAAGTTTCCGAATTAAGTAGCATCACACAAATTTTGCGTTTCAATCTATAGGATACTTCCTAATAGGAACACCTTAAAAATAAAAAAAAAATTTTTTAAAAATTTGAAACGTTCCCGAAATACCTGCAATTTTCGAGTCATTTCGATCGTTCCGGAATTGAAAACTTTTCTGAATTAGAAGCGTTTAAAAATAGAGAAAAATTCGATTTCAGAAGTGTTTAAAAATATTCCTGATATTGAATTGTTTCAAATTTTGAAGAATATAAAATTCAAAAATGCTCAAAAAATTCATATAAAAATTCGTTTTTAATTTTTTTCCTTAAAATCTTCAGAAGAATTGAAAAACCTTCTCAAACTTCGGAGAATTCGCATTTTCCCTTTCGATCCAAAATCCCTCAGCAGAGTTTCGATTCCATTCGTAGCGCACGCTGTTAAATAATCCTTCAAGGATTATAAAGCCGCATACTTTGAGCTCATTAATTTCTTTCAACATAATGTTTACACGAGACGTTATTAGTAATATTTTACGTCAAAGTATTGCCATTAATTGTAGTGGACGACCATTTATATTATAGACAAGGAGGACAAATGGCTAACATCGACTGCTTGCTTAATGATACATTAGATACACTCGAAAGCTCCTTAAGAGCCAAAAAAAATCCTCAAAAATCCATTTTTTTTTCTTCAACATTCTCGCATCCCTTTCGTCGCTTCACAATATATTTTCCCTCTTCCACCGTTTCCTCTCAATTATTTACATTTCATTCCTATTCCTGATTTCCCTTCCATTTCACTCAATCATATTTCAATATATTCCTAAATATTTCCTATTTTATTTAGCGGGTGATTTTTTCGATTAATTTTCGAGCGGAAATATCTGAATAGCAAAGAAGTAACCATTTTTATATACACCCCCAAAATTCGATTTAAACGTCATTAATGAAAATTCCTAGCCTACGATAAGCAGTGAGTTTAGAAGTTGTGCCACATCGCGTGTAAGCCGGAGCTTCTTCAGAAATTTTAATACAAAAGGGGTCATCATTCTCTCAATTTAAATTTGTTATTTAAATCACAAATATCTTCACATTTTTTCCCTCATCAATCGTTCTTTCTTGAATTAAATTCGAGTATTGGATGCATTTTAGCAGAATGCAATGTGATAATAATAAATCTTGCTAAGAGTTTTGAGGAAGGAGTGGTGGATACTAAGATGAACACCAGGACGGTGCGAAAAAAAAATATCTATTTTTTTATTTCGAAAGGGTGGAAAAGTTGTGGTTTTGTAGAATGAAAGATTCCAGTCTTCTGGAAACTATTAGACACCCTTTGATTCATAAAAAAAGTATATACATTTTTTATTGCTGAATAGATTTCGGAGGACAATTATAGTTATAAATACTGATTCTGAGCAACCTTTTAATCTTAAAAAAAAAATGATTGTGAACACATGTCTTTTATCTGTATCCGGTTACCAAAAAACAACTTCTGGGTCCCCTCCAAATTTGAAAAAAAACAAACATATTTTTTCGCTCTGTCCAAACAAATATTCTTATAGAATAAGTGCGGCTGCACTGGCAGTTCTTTTATTTTTCTTCGCATTCAGATTTCTTGTCGCTTTTGGCAGGTTCACAAGAGCAGTCCCGTTTCTCTTGTTAATTCTAAACAAAAGAAACTGAAAACTAGATGACTAGATGGAAAATATCCTGGATAAGTGAGTAACCCTGTTTGCCATTTTGCGAAATCGAGTTGAAGAGATTATTGAATCCTTTTCTCAATTCTTAACCAGTTTCTTTTTGTTGTTCTTGATTCTGTAACGTTGCTGGTCAGCTATTGAAAACTGGATTGGAATGTTCAGTTAGTATCTTTCCCCAAGTATCCGATCACTCTTCCTGAGATTGTGCTCTTAGGATTCGGCTAAATTAGGCAGCTGCTAGCTCGATTCGCTAGAAGTAGATATGCGTAGCTGACGTTTGCCACGCCTTTGGGGATGAGAGTGGTCCTAGCTGCTTGTAGAAGCGATGGGACTTACGGGACTTAAAGGACTGCGGGCAGAATCCCTTAAGCATCCGGTAAGAGTTAAGACCAACTTACGACTACCCGCGTGATCGCGATGCTCGCATAGCCAGACTCCTTGCCAGGTCCCGAGAGCCAGTTTTCCAGCAGTGATTGGTATACTTAGAGATGAGCCGAGAAAACACGCCTTCACGTGAGCAGGCTGTAGGAAAAATTTCGTGTTAATACCTATTTTTAGTCGCTTAATGTTAAAAAAATCAATTTCGGAATCTAGTTTTTAGCGTTTTCGAAGCGTTTTCAAAGCGTTTCTAGCTCCAGAAGAGTTTAGAAGTGTTTCAATGATATTCTGAGTTGAAAATGCTCTGAAACGCTTGTTAAACGCTCCTAAAACTATATTTTTCTTACTTGAAAGAATTGTTGTTAGCGTTTTCGAAGCGTTTTCATTGCGTTTCTAGCTCCAGAAGAATTCAAAAGTGTTTCAAAGATATTCTGAGTTAAGAAGGCTTCAAAACGCTTGTTAAACGCTTCTGAAATCGTAGTTTTCTTACTTGAACAAATTGTTAGCGTTTTCGAAGCATTTTCAGAGCGTTTCTAGCTCCAGAAGAGTTTAGAAGTGTTTCAATGACATTCTTAGTTGAAAAGGCATTAAACGCTTGTTAAATGCTTCTGAAATCAAAGTTTTCCTACTTGAAAAATTGAATTTAGCGTTGCCGAAACGTTTCTAAAGCCTTTCTAGCTCCAGAAGAGTTAGGAAGTGTTCAATAATATTCTGAGCTGAAAAGGATTTGAAACGCTTGTTAAATGCTTCTTAAATCAGTTTTCTTACTTGATGAAACTGTTGTTAGCGTTTTCGAAGTGTTTTCCAAGCGTTTCTATCTCCAGAAGAGTTTAAAAGTGTTTCAATGATATTCTGAGTTGAAAAGGCTTTAAAACGCTTGTCAAACGCTTCTAAAATCCTAATTTTCCTATTTGAAAAATTGTAATTAGCGTTGTCGAAGCGTTTTTGAAGGATTCTAGCTCCAGAAGAGTTTAGAAATATTTCAATGATATTCTGAGTTGAAAAGGCTACGCTCTAAAACGCTCGTTAAACGCTTTCTAAAATCATAGTTGTCTTACTTGGAAATATTGTTGTTAGCGTTTTCGAAGCGTTTTCAGAGCGTTTCTAGCTCCTGAAGAGTTTAGAAGTGTCTAAGTGATATTCAGAATTGAAAAGGCTTGCAAAAGCTTGTTATACACTTCTAAAATCATAGTTATCTTACTTGAAAAGAATGTTGTTAGCGTTTTGGAGCGTTTCTAGCTCCAGAAGAGTTAAGAAGTGTTTCAATGTTATTCTGAGTTGAAAACGCTCTAAAACGCTTGTTAAACGCTTCTAAAATCATAGTTTTCATACTTGAAAAATTGTAATTAGCGTTTTTGAAGCGTTTCTAGCTCCAGAAGAGTTCAGAAAAGTTCCAATGATATTCTGAGTGGAAAAGGCTGTAAAACGCTTGTTAAACGCTTTCTAAAATCATAGTTGTCTTACTTGGAAATATTTTTGTTAGCGTTGTCGAAACGTTTTTAAAGCGTTTCTAGCTCCAGAAGAGTTGAGAAATGTTTCAATGATATTCTGAGTTGAAAAGGCTCTAAAACGTTTGTTAAACGCTTCTGAAATCATAGTTTTCCTAAATAATAAAATTGTTACTAGCGTTTTCGAAGCGTTTCTAACTCCAGAAGAGTTTGGAAGTGTTTCAATGATATTCTGAGTTGAAAAAGCTTGAAAACGCTTTTAAAACGCTTCTGAAATCATGGTTATTTACTTGGAAAAATTGTTGTTAGCGTTTTCGAAGCGTTTCCAAAGCGTTTCTAGCTCCAGAAGAGTTTAGAAGTGTTTCAATAATATTCAGAATTGAAAAGGCTTGAAATTGCTTGTTATACGCTTCTAAAATCGTAGTTTTCTTACTTAAAAAAATTGTTAGCGTATCAAAGCGTTTTCAAAGCGTATCAAAGCGTTTTCAAAGCGTTTCAAGCTCCAGAAGAGTTTAGAAGTGTTTCAATGATATTCTAAGTTTAAAAGGCATTAAACGTTTGTAAAAATCTTCTAAAATCATTGTTTCCCTACTTGAAGAAATTGTAATTAGCGTTTTCAAAGCGCTTCTAGCTCCAGAAGAGTGTATAAGTTTTTCAATGATATTCTGCGCTGAAAATGCTTCAAAACACTAAAATCATAGTTTTCTTACTCGAAAAAATTGTTGTTAGCGTTTTCGAAGCGTTACCAAAGCGTTTGTAGATCCAGAAGAGTTTAGAAGTGTTTCAATGATATTCTGAGTGAAAAGGCTCTAACACGCTTGTTAAACGCTTTCTAAAATCAGAGTTGTCTTACTTGAAAAAATTGTTGTTAGCGTTTTCGAAGTATTTTCAGAGCGTTTCTGTCTCCAGAAGAGTTTAGAAGTGTTTCAATGATATTCTGAGTTGAGAGGACTCTAAAACGCTTGTTAAATGCTTCTAAAATCAAATTTCTCCTGCTTGAAAAATTTGTAATTAGCCTTTTCGAAGCGTTTCTAGCTCCAAAAGAGTTTAGAAGTGTTTCAATGATATTCTGAGTTGAAAAACCTTTGAAACGCTTGTTAAACGCTTCTAAAATCATAGTTTTCTTACTTGACAAAATCGTTGTTAGCGTTTTCGGAGCGTTTCCAACGCGTTTCTAGCTCCAGAAGAGTTAAGAAGTGTTTCAATGCTATTCTGAGTTGAAAACGATTTAAAACGCTTGTCAAACGCTTCCTAAATCGTAGTTTTCTTACTTGAAAAAGTTTTTCGAGTAGAAAATAATATCAGAATTCAGAGGTATTCAGAATCAAGAAAGTTGGAAAGATTCATTCAAACACATTTAAAAGTTACTCGAATTTTTTACGGCTAAGCTTCAGAAATAAGAACTGCAATCGTCTGCAGGAAAACGGAACCAATTGCCGAAGAGGGACCTTTTTTTCTAAGTTCACCGTTTTGTATAGTAATTCCTTTTTTTATTGAAGTTGTAACAATTCAGTTCAGATTTGTTTTCTTTTTGTCTGTAAAAACCTTTGATTAGGGATTCAAATGTTCTGTTGAAAATAAATTTTCTGTTTGTTGAAAATCAATTTTCATGGCTGAAAATTGAATTCTCTAGTTTTTTGTAGAGAATGAATCTCTTTGAGCAGAAAATTTAACTCTTTAAATGAAAATTCATGTATTTTGTTAAGAATTCACTTTTTTCATTGAAGACTCGTCTCTTTGGTAAACATTTTCTATATTTCGTAGAATATTCGTCTTTTTGACTTGAAAATTAAACAATTTGTTGGGAGTTATTCTTTTTTCAAGCTGAGAAATCTTTTCGTAGAAAATTCGACTCAAAAATTGAACAATTCGATTGATTTTTTTTTTCTTGACTGAGAAATCTTTTTGATTCGAAAATAAAACATTTCCTTGGGAAATGATCTCTTTTGTTAGAAACATAATCTTTTTGGTTGAAAATTAAACTGTTTTGTTGAAAAATTTTTCTTTTTGGTTTCAAAATTCATCTATTTGAGAGGAAAATTCAATTAAATGGTATAAAATTCATATTTCTGGTTTGAAAATTTAATGCAACTGTTTGGTTCAAACCTGATCCTTTTTGGTTTTAAATTCAATTATAAATTGAAGAATTGAAGCATTTTGTTGTGATTTAACAGTTTTGTTGGAAATCCAACAAAACAACTCTGTAAAAAAGTCATCCTCTTTGGTTAAAAAATTTATGTATTTTGTTAAAAATTCACTTTTTTGATTGAAGATTCATGCCTTTAGTGAACATTTTTATTATTACGTAGAATATTCGTCTTTTTGTCTTGAAAATTATTTTTTTCACAAGCTGATTAATATTTTTGAAGAAAATTGGACTCGAAAATAGGATAATTCGATTGAATCTTTTTCACTTGAAAATAAAACATTTCATTGGAAACTCATCTCTTTTGGTAGAAATATAATCTTTTTGGTTGAAAATTGAACTGTTTTGTTGACAAATCTGTATGACTTGAATATTCATCTCTTTTGATGGAAATATATTTATTTCGGAACAGAATGATCTGACTTAATCGTTTATTTTTTTTATTTAGCCAAACAAGATGAAAAAATCAGAAACTGAAAGAATAGATTTAGTTAGGTTCTTCAGGTCAGATGAGAATAGATTTAAATTGAAAATAATGATTAGAAGACTCTTGAATAATCATAAACTCAACAAAAGGTATAAAATCTTCTACAAAATGGATAAATCTGAAATAATGAAATGTTAAATAAATAAAATAATCTCACCATGTCATCTGGACCTTCACAGCTATGTCTGTAGTCCAAGCCTTCAGGAACTATTTTATTTAGCATCATTTCCATGTCATCCCTTACATCCGGATCCCAACTTTCATTCAACGCCAGACTCGCCGAAGTATGAAGAACTGAATCAAATTCAGACATGAAATATTATATAATTTCCTGAAGACAATTTGATACAACTTTTACAGTTTGATTACAAATTTTCGACACTCTAAACGTAATTTCTTTAGTAATAAAAATCGGAATCGATTACAAACTAAAATAATTATTATTTCACCTTTTGAACAAAAAATTCTCTGAACATGTGAATTATTCAAATTAATAAATGTATGAATTCATCAACTGATGAATTATTGAAGATTTAAAAACTGAGAACAATCCAGAAAAATATCAATGCCTAGTTTTCCAAAATATTTTTCAATTTTGTGGTTTTGTTTTAAGGATTTTGAATTTGGATTACTTTTTATCCTCGAAACTTTTGATTTGTAATCGTTTCAAATTCCTAAGTTTTTAAATGTTGAAAATATGAATGATTCATTTTTGAAATTCTACTTAAATTCTTAACTGAAAACTGCTTTTAATTTTCGAGAACATTTTATTATCTTTTTGAATTTCAAAAAGAAAAGGTTTGAATTTCAAAATGTTTTCAACCTTTCAAAGAGAAATAATAGAAAACCGTCAAATGAACAACGTGATTAACTACAATCTGAATGGGAAGAATATTAAGTATTAAAATTTATTTAATTTAAATATAAAACGAAACCCCTAACTTGAAAAAATCTCACCAAATTTTACCCAATTATTAAGAAATTCATGGAACTTGCAACTTCACAACTAAGAAATTCAATAGAAGATTCGAATTCGGAATTGCCTGATTATTTAGTCTCGAAAAACGAAAATTTGAGACCAAAGAATTTTCAAATATTTGAATGTGTCATTATTCAATTTACAGTGCAATTCCGAATGCTGTCAATCCAATATTACCCAGTTCTCAAATTTCACAAAAGAAAGTTATAATTTGCAAAAAATCCACTTACTGGAACCTCGAAATAAAAAATTGATAACTCAAATTTTGAAAGTGACAGCTGGGATATTAAAAACACAAAATAATATAAAAGGGACCACAAAAACAAATAAATTTCCAATGGGTATTTTTTCTCTCAGCACCAAATAAATCAGCGTAAATAATAAAAAATAACGGGCACTCACTCTGTATATGGCAAAGGCCAACTGAAAACTGGCAGAGTTCTGGAATCTGTCTCAGAATTTCCTCCGTGACGAGGTGGATGCCTCGGTGCTGGGGTCTCAAGTTGATCTTCTTCTGGAACCAGGCGTTTCCGATTTGGATGCCCCTGGTGGAGGAAGCCATAGCGCAAGAAAAGATGTGCCTGATTTTGCCAATTTTTCCGGTGAGAACTCGAAACTCAAAACCCAGAAGACAAGATTTAATGCTGGAAATTCGTGACAAAGTCCGGAGACGATAAGATAGTGATTCCAGGCGAGAGTCACGAGAGTTGAGGCCGTACAGGCCGCCCCATCGAGTTGTATGTGCCTTGAAGCCGCCGTGGCGCCGACGACGAACCTCACGGACAAGACGAAACCGGGAACCACATTTTTCGGCGCCCTGGTGACTCGCGATACTCCGAACGATGACAAATTTTTCACTTCGAGAGCTCGCGGAAAGGTTAGGGGAGATAACGATTGACGTGCACCACTCCTCCTCGAAGGACCACGTGCATGCACAACTTAGAGGGTGAAACTGGCTTGCAATTTAAACCCTGGAAGTGAGCGACAGTCGACACCCAGTTGACCGCAGCAACCCTTATGCAGGGTTGCAAAGTAACGCGTAACGGCGTAACTCGAGGTTTTCTACATTTAATACATAAACGACGTAATTTACGCAGAAAATGTTAGAAAACTATGTATAAATCTTTGGTATAATACATACAATATACCCAATATACACAAAATATAGCGGACGAGACATAACCTTTTACGTTTCTGTTTATTGTTTATAATGAATTGAATGAGCCCAAGAATTATGTATCGGCCTAATAGCCCAGTAACGTTAGGCTTGAACCTCACAAAACTCTGCCAATGAACCGATTCTGCTGAAAACTTTTGCATTGTGTTTGCATATGAGTGAGTAATAAAAAGTTAAAAAATCAAATATTGCCGCTTTTTTGAAAATAGGTTGTTTTTTTCAAAAATAAAAAAAACTGTGTATATAGTCTATTAACTGGAATAAATTAAGTGTCACAGTCACAAAATGGTATGCACTAGTATATTAGGGTTGCTGCTTCCAAATTTGAGGTTCGAAAAATTCAAAATGGCGGCTCAAAATTTTTTGATATTTGAAAAAAAAAAGATAGAAGATAAAGCTTTGATATGTGGTATTAATATTGCTGACTGCATTAGGAAATTATGAAAAACTATTTTTACCCCAAATTATCGTAAAAACACCCTTAAATGAAAAAACAACCCTCGAAATATGGTTTTTTGTCATTATTGCGAAAATGGTTAATTGGAAAATAATTATTCGATGCATACGAATTCTTCATACAATGTGCAACAATACAATGGATTTTAATTTTTTTGTTCTGGTATGAAATTTCGAGTAATTAACCCTCGAAGTTAAGGGTGAATTTGATTTCACGCGTCTAACGTTCGGTTTTTGCATGATATCTTGAAACGTAGTACTTTTTCGACGAATAGGTACAGGCGTAAAATGGCGCATCATAAAATTTTGCACAATTTGAGTAGAATACATTTTTTTCAAAAACCCACCCCCTTTTGAGATATCAGCTACGAAAGTTACGTGCGAGGCGCGCGGCAAAACTAACCCTCCACTTCAAGGGTATATTACAAACAATTTTGTACCAGGACAAAAAAATTTAGGACCCCTATTCTTGTTCTACATTGTATGAACTATTCGCACGTACAAGCACTTCCTTTTTCTATCAACCCGTTCCGAGATAATCGCGAAAAACCATTCTGGGGGATGGTTCCTCATTCTTATACGAAGACAGTTAAGATTGCAATAACATTGTTGAATTGTTACATTCTTCGAGAATGAATTACAATTCATTATTGTTACATGTTGGGGTTGCTGGATGTGAAGTAAA
>WSXT02193844.1:0-19437 GCA_011762715.2 Neuroterus valhalla
TACTATTGATAATATATTAGTCATAAATTATTGACATTGAAATATACTTCTTTGATAGCAAAATAACTTTATTTAGCTATTCAACTTTCAAATATCGCGCCAAATTTCGGAACAAACTACCAGTGGAGCATGGGTGCAAGAAAAATCGTGGCACCAATTTTTTTCTACTCCAAACCAGTGGAACATGTAATTTTGCACTGGTGCAAGAAAGTGTAAGAAAGTGCAACCAGTGGAATATGCTATTAATTATCCAACATGGTCGTGCGCAAGAGCACACATGGCTCAACTATTATTAGATGCGTATGTGCATCCGCCATTTTGGGTCCATGGAGCAGATTGCTCCGAACTGAAAGTCATACAATTCATATATATTCGAAGGATTTCAATTTAAAATGTTTTTTATTTGTTCGCTTTCAACAAAAATAATACCATCTTTTATCTCGATAAATTTTGAACGATCCAATTAAAAAAATTCTGATATGAAACTATCATATTTTGAACATTCTGACTCAATTTCGGTATTTGTCACTAAAAAAAAATTTGAATGCTCTGAACTAGAAATAATACAATGAAATACAATTCTTTCTTATGAAATTTCACCAAAAAAAAAATTATGTAGTCCTTAATTCTTCGCTTTTCAACCCTTTTTTTACTATTGACATTTCCTTACAATAATATTTGCTTAAAATGATTGTATCGTTGATGTTTCTTTATGAAATTTTAAAAACATTTATTCCTTTAGAATAAATTTCTTCCAGAACAAGTATCCATAAATTATTTCTTTATCACATAAACGACTCGAACACATTTTTCTTGCTCAAAAAGTTCCTCTATACCTGTCAATAAATCACCAAAATTTCAAGGACCACCATTGTCCAGAGAAGAAATTTTTATCAATTATTTAATTTTATTATTTTGTTTTGATAACTTGGGTCTTTTGCATGCAAAAGCGCAGTAGCGCCGCCACCGGATTAGTTTCTCTGGCATCAAACTTGAGCCAGTGCGTTTACAAGCAGTCGGACAGGGCGGATTATGATGGCGGACTAAAATTCACGAAGCACGAAGTTCACAAAACTTTTCAGTGAAGAGCAGTGAACAGTGAGCGTCGGTGTGTAAAATGGCGGACGGTGACATTGATCTGTACGCCGACGATCTTGAGCAAGATTTTGCACAGGTAATTCGAAAAGTCGTTCTTTATACCCGCGACTTATCGATTTTCGAAATTAACCCCAAATCCGCGAGTGGCTTCAATTTTTGGTGAGCGACCAGGGTGCACCGAAAAAACGGAGGTTTGGCGTCATGTTGAAGAGGGTGATAACAGTCGTTTAGAAGCTATGCGGCTAGTCCTAAATTTTGGCAATTACGACTGCTCCAAGAGCAATTCATTCTCCCCTGATCTTATAATTTCATCCAGGTTTGTTCCGACCTGAGAAACTTGTGTCCTCGGATTTTTTAGGAGTCGAACTACATTTGCAGAAGTTTATAGTCTTAACTCGAGTACTAAATAGAAATATCAACTGGTAAAATGGAGTTACTGGTGAGACAACTTCGAAGAAATTTCCCTTAATTTTTATCATGATTTTCCTATTACAGTCGCATTTATTTTCTAATAACCTGCTTATCTCCCTGCTCTTGGAGGAACGCCACCACCCTTTTGCTCCGAAAATTGGACCTTACCCATTTTTGCAATTTTTGAATTAGTCGTTTATTATTTGTAGATTAAAGGGATCCCAGTCCACCTCTTTTATCATTTCATCCTTTTTATTTTCTCATAAATTGGCAAAATCAGCAAAAAAGCCTAAAATCGATAATTTAACCCAAATTTTCTGTTTTTTTTTTAACCAAGTTTCGGCTCCTTTCTCAAAAATCGTAAACAGACAGATCAATTTTCTTCCGGAAAAGGAGGACCTTTGACCGAACATCTTGACTTTTATCCAACCAAATGAATTTTAAATAAAAAAGATGAATTCCTGAATAGAAATGTAATAGTTGATATTTCAACCAAAGAATTTGTTCATTCTAAACAAAGAGTAGTTAGTCAGTCAATGAAGCCAAATTTTTTACCAAAAGATAGAATTTATACAAGAATAGTTGAATTTTTTATCCGAGGAGGCAAATTTTTAACTTGATTGTTAGATGATCAACAAAACAAATGAATTTTCAACCCGATAACTAAATTTGTAACCAAAAAAAGTAAATTTCCAACCGAACAGTTTTTACTTTAACGGATAAAGATTAATTTTTGGACCGTAAGAGACAAATATTGAATAAAATGAATTACTCAACCAAATTCTTGAATTTTCAATAAAATAGTTGGATTTGAGAACTGGAAAAATGGAATATTTGCCTAAAGTTATGAATCTCTAACCAGAAAGATAAATGTTCAACGATAAAAATATTGGTTGATATTTTGACAATCTCGTAAATCTCGATCAAAACAGTTTCATTTTGAAGGAAACCCTTGCATTCTTAACATAAAAGATGAATTTCAAACCGCAAAGGATTTTTCAGTGAAGAATGAACAAAATTTCAACTGAATTGTTCAATTTTCATTCCAAAAGCCAAGTTTTCTATATAATGGAGAAGAAATTGCCGCAGAGATGATTATTAAACAAAAAAAAAAAAAAATGAATTTCAAGTCATACATGAATTTCCAAGCAAATTTATACATTCACTAGAAGACATCAATTTTCAACCAGAATTTGAAGAATTCAGTTTTGAATTCTAAAAATAATTTCTTAACAAAACAAAAATGAATTCCAAACAAGATGTCAAAGTGAATCGGAACAAAAAATCCAACTGAATTGTTGAATTCCTTACCTTAGAAGATCGATTCTTTACACAACTGTTGCATTTTTACTAAAAAAGATATTTTTAACCAAATGGTCAAATTCTCCACCTAAATAGTTGCATTTTCAACCGAGAGGGATTTTCTTATGAAGAATAAATTTCAAGCAAATTGAATTGAATTTCGAATCTTGTAATTGAATTGACAATCAAAAGGACGAATCCTGAATACAAAATGCAACATTTAATTTCTGGTTGATATTCGAACCAAAAATGATTTTGGTTGTAATTGTTAATAATAATTTCGTAGGTAATTCATATAAAAAATTACTGAGTGAACCTGGAAAAAATAACTTTTCCAACTCAACCGGTGAATTAAAAAAAAATTCTGTGTATAAAAATACACAGAATTGAGCACTTGCAATGCCTAATCAAACATTAATTTGATTATAAATGATTATGCGATCAGTAAAATGTGTTCAAATTGAATAGAATTCACTGGATTTTTAAAAAATTTGACGTGGAAATCATAGAATTTCGGAACAAGACTTCTGTAGCAACCCTGATTCCCTTAATTTCTGTATTTGTAATTTTTTGGAACAGAATCAGAAAAAATGCATCCCCATTCCTGTTATTCAATTCTTGATTTAAAGGTTTTTGTCATTGATTCATCTTCTGAAATTTATAAAAATTCTTGGTACATTTTTAAGAAACTACATAAAATTAAGGTATTCTAAATAACCTCAATATGATTTATAATTTGTTGAAGCAATTTCAAGGTCCTTTAATACAATGTTTTTTTATGAATCAGGATGAGTTTGCTGGAGACGGTGTCGATTTGTACGACGATGTGATAGCAGCACCTCCTGGAGGAAATGGTGGCGTACCTAATAATGATAGAGATAGGAGCAGAGATAGAGATAATTCATCTCCAAGCGAAGAAACCAATGGTAATTCTTCCTACCACCACGGTAGCAACTCATCTGGTGGAGGTGGAAGACGACATCAACTTTATGTTGGAAACTTGACTTGGGTAGGTTTATTCGGTCCTTTTATTATTCCGAATGCAAACCTCTAGCTAAACTAAAATGAGCCTTTCCATGATCAACTTCTATTACGAATCTTTTCAGTGGACAAGCGATCATGACATTGCCGATGCAATTAAAGACGTTGGCGTTACTGACTTCATCGAGGTCAAGTTCTTCGAGAACAGAGCCAATGGACAGTCCAAAGGCTTCTGTGTAATCTCTCTAGGCTCGGAACAGAGCATCAGATTTTGTATGGACAGACTACCAAAGAAAGAGCTGCATGGACAAAGTCCAGTAGTTACATTCCCTACTAAACAAGCCTTGAATCAGGTCAATATTGAACAATTGAATAATTATCTTCTCCTTCATTCTTGAATTATTGAAAATCAGGAAGATTGAATCTGCTCATTATATAAACTCAATATTTTCAGTTTGAGTCCCAATGCAAGACTCGACCAGCACCTGCACCCCAGCAAACCCAAAATCAGCGGCCTCACAATCAACATCAGCATCAACCTCAGATGCATCAACAGCATCCGCAGCATCAGCAACATCCACAACAAAACCATGGTGGACCCAGAGGAATGATGATGGGTCCTCCACAAGGAGGTCCGAGGCAAGGTCAAAGAATGCCTCCTCCGGGAATGGGACCTCAAGGTCCTGGTCCTCAGGGACCTCCAAGAATGCACGGACCTCCCATGGGACCTGGCCCAGGATCTCATCATCCCCTTCCTGGACACCCAAATCAAGGCCCACCGCCTCCAGGTTATCAACAGGGGCCGTGGAACGGACCGAGGCCTAATGGACCTTCTGGACCTCCACGAGGACCAAATGGACCTGGAGGTCCGCCGCAACAAGGAATGCCTGGACCTGGACAGCGTCCACCACCAGGAATGGTAAGTTTAATATGGTATATTCATACCTGAACGTCTTCAGAACTAGGGCTCGTCTATAGACTACATTACCAATTTGGTACTTATTTTACCCGAACAAAATAATTTAATATTCAAAAAAATGATTGCATTTTCAAACAAATAGTTGAATTTTTTAACTGCAAATATGCTTTTTAAATCAGATAGCCGGATTTTCCAGCCAGAAAGATGAATTCCTTAGAATAGATTTAGAACTTTTAACCCGTAATCTTCATTTTTTAACGGGAAAGTTTATTTCCAACCAAGAAAGATGGATTTTTAACCGTGAAAAATGGCTTTCCTACCAAAAGAGGTGAATTTTTTATTTGAACAGAACAGTTGCATTTCCGCACCATAAAGGTTGACTCCAAAAATATAGTTGAATTTTCTACAAAATTATAAACTCCTGAAAAATTGGATGAATTATCTATCAAAAATTTACATTTTCAAGGAAAGAAGATAAATTTTCATCCAAAGGTGCAGTTCTTAAACTTTTGGCTTTATAAAATGAACTGTACAACGAAAAAATAACAGATTTTTAGCAAAGAGATTGATTTTCAACAAATAAGATAGATTTTCTATCCAAAAAGACAGATTTTCAATGAAATACATACATTCCAAACTCCTAGAAAATAAATTTTCATCCAGAAATGGGACTTGCTTTCATCACAATAGTTGAATTTTACGATAAAATGTAGAAGTCTCCACAAAGCAGTTCAACTTTCAACTAAGTCCTTAGATTGTTGATAAAAAAGTTGACGTTTTAGCAAAACAGTTTTATTTCCAACGAAAAAAAGATAGATTTTCTGCCAAATAGCTGTATTTACAACTTATAAAGAATAGATTTCAAAAATGTAAGTTAAATGTTTAGGTAAACATTTATTTATGAATCAGGAATAAGATGCAATTTCTCACATAATAGTTTTATCTGTAACGAGAAAAAAATCATTTTCTATTGGATTTTAAATAGTTGAATTCTCAGCCGAAACAGATCATTTTTCAACCTAACAGTTGCAATTTTCGACAAAAAGGATGAATTTTCAACAGACAGATCAAAATGACGATTTCTCGAATAAATAGATGAATGCTGAACCTAAAAGAAGGATTTCCATCCAGAAAATATCAGTTTTCAGTCAAAATTAACCCTTTTCAAAAAAAAAAAAATAATGAAGATAACATTCTTAGTTAAGGAAATAAGTTCTCAACAAAACAATATGAATTTTTCAAAAATAGTACCTTTCCTAACCAAAGAGTTCGAGTTTCTATTGAAATTATGATCTTGAAAAACACCGCCCAACAAAAAAATTTATTTTTGGAATGTGACATAACCTCAAAAAACCTCATACAACTCCTATTTTCGAGTCAGGGGTTCAGACCATGTTTATTATATGTTTTTGGGATAGCTGAATCTGAATTCAAGGTCCAAAAAACGCCAGCACGTCAGGGTTCTGATATTACCTCAGAAAGCCTCCTTAAAACATTTTTCTTAATGTTCAAAATTCAAGAATTGCATATTTGGTTGAAAATTTATCTTTCTGCTAAAAATTTTGTATTTTTTTTGAAAGTTCGTCTGTTTTATAGGTGACACAATCACAAAAAATTGATTTTCGGGTCTGGAGGTCAGCCCAAGTTAACTATACGTTTTTGGGGTCGTTGATGAAGAATCCAAAATCCAAAGAACCCCAGTACGTCAGGGTTTTGAGATGCAACTTTTTTCCAAATTCTTTTGAGGGTTTTTTTAGGTTATTTCATAACCCTGCCGTGATAGCGTTTTTTGACCCAGGGTTCAGTTTCAGTGATCCCAAAAACATATTATAAACATGTTTTGAACCCCAGACTAAGAAATAAAGAGTTTTATGATTTTTTCCGAGGTTAGGTCAGAACCCTGACGTGCTGCGGGTTTTTGGAATTCAGATTCAGCGACCCTAAAAACATATTGTGAACTTGGGCTGACCTCCAGACCCAAAAATCGATTTTTTGTGTGGCTGTGTTACTTATAAAAAATACAAATTTTAAAACAAAATACGTGAATTTTCAGCAGAAAGATAAATTTTCAATCATAAATGCAATTCCTAAATTTCGAGCATTAAAATTGAACTTTACAGCTACAACAACAAGAATGAACTCCTAACGAGGTATTTGTCTCAACAAAATACATGCACTTTCAATCAATAAAAACAATTTCAAACACAAATAGACGAATTTATATCAAAAATCATAAATTTTCTATCAAATAGTTGAAGTGCCAAGTTACAATGAATAGATATTTAACCAAAATTGGAAAGTTTAATTTTCAGGTAGAAATTTAATTTTTAACCAAAAAGATGCATTTTAATTATAACACTTGAAACTCCAACCAAACAGTTGCCATTTTCTACCAAAAAGACGATTTCTCAACATAATACATCAATTTCGAACCAAGTAAAGGATTTTCATCCAGAAAAGATCAATTTCCATGTAGAAATATCCCTTTTTAAGCAAATACGGAGTTTCAAGACAAATCATGAATCTTAAAGAAAAATGAATTCAGAACAAGTGTTCAAAATTCAAGCAAGTAGTGAAATTTTCAAGCAAAAAATCATCGATAAAAAAAGACGAATTCTCAAGAAAATAAGTAGATTTTCTACCTAATTGTTGGATTTTTAACCGGGAAAGATAAATTTTCAACCTAAAATGAAACGGATTCTGAACCAAATATTCAAATTTACAACCAAGCAATTAAAGTTTCAGCCAAACAAGATAGATTTCTAACTAAAAATATAATTGTAGACTTTTCATATAAAAAAATGTACTTTTGAATGAAAATCGGTGGATTTTTAATTGGGTTTCATGAATTCAGTTCGCATTCAAGCGAAAAAACGAGAATAAGGGAAGTTCCTCGAAATTAAGGGAAAAAAAGGAGAATTCTATGAAAAAAAAAGGTAAAAGAGTGTGAAAACTGAAATATAAAAGTAATTTAAAACTTATCAAATTATTGTTGAAGTTTATGAGCGGCCTTTCAGAAACGAATTTTCTGGTTGATTGAGAGTCTGAAAGTTTTATTTCAAAAGAAACTTGGCGTCCATCAGACTAAAGTTATTAAACTTGTAATTTATTAGTGTAGATCCGCTATTAATATTGAAGTGAAAATAGATTATTAATTGTAATCGAAAACTCAAGTTTGTAATATTCTCAGTAGAGTGGTCCCGAAGAAACTTTTGTATATTCAAGTATCAGTGGTAGAAATTGTAGAGATTGATACTAACTGTATTAATTTTTCATTTTTTTAGCAATTCCATGGGGGACCTCCGGGACTACCAGGTCAAGGACCACCTCGGGTGCCACCTGGACATCCTGGACCGCCTCCAGGTGATCCGAGAGGAGCTCCGCCTAGAGGACCTGAATGGAATAGACCACCAGGTTTGTTTACGCGTTCTATTAACAAAATTACCAACTTTTCACGTTACTAAGTAATGATATCAATTTCAGGGTAGGCCGAAAATGTCAGCGTTTCAAAAATGCAATGTGCTCTTGGAAATTCTTGTTCCTTTTTGCAAAAAAGAAAATCCCTTAAAAGTTTAATCCAATCGGATAAAATTGAGCGCACCGATCATGAAGGGTGTCTCCGCGTGAAATTCGGTAGAAGAATTGTCCACAGGCAGAAAGCGGAAGAAAAAAAGAGATGTCAAATAAGAAAATAAAAAATACCATTACATTAGGCTGGAAAAAGTTGACATTTTTTGCTGATATAATTAATAAAGAAGATTATTAGGTTAAGTAATAATAAATTCAAATTGCATTTCTCAACGCTCAAATTCGATGTTTTTTAAAACATAACTCGCCGATTATAGCTCAATAACTGATGAAATGATTTAAAATTTTTACAGTATGCTCAGAATATATACGTAACGCCCGATTGCACTGAAATTTCCAGAAAGTTTTTTGCAAACGTCGTAGAAAAAACGTCTCGCTTGAAGTTTTCTCAAAGTTTAAGTTCGTTGCATGCTTTTTCCCGCCAAAGTGGCAGAAACCCGGTTACCGGTATCCCGACGGTTGTTATTAAATATGTGTGAACGAATGCAATTTTGATTTTTTTATCGACTTTTGAGGTGTTACGTATGTATTCTGAACATACTGTAAAAATTTCAAATAATTTTATCAGTTAGTGAGCTATAATTGACGAGTTGAGTTTTAAAAAACGTCGAATTTGAGCGCGATGAAAAATGCAATTTTAATTAATTATTACTTGAACTAATAATCCTATTTACCAATTATATCAGCCAAAAATGTTGACTTTAGCCAGCTTAATGTAATGGTATTTTTTAATTTGACACTTTTTTTTGTTCTCCCGCTTGCTGCCTGTGGACAATTCTTTTACCGAATTTCACGCGGTGACACCCTTTTATGATCGGTGCGCTTAATTTTGCATACCCGCATTGAGATCAAAGATTTAATTCAAATATTTTCATTGTTCTCATGTTCACGAAAAAGATCTTGTACAACATCTAGCTCAATGTTTCATCGTAAATGTGATGGCTGTGTGTACTTTCATAGAACGAACGTCAAGACACATACTTCATATAATTTACTTTTTCTTCTAACAGTTGAGACTTTAGGTTTATCTAGACTTCTGTATATTGTCAATAAGAATTTATCATAGTGCCATGTAAATTTTTCTAATGTTTGTGTAATTTTTCTAAAGATTCATTTGGATATAAGAAGAAATTATTGTATGAACATTGAAATAATTTACATGGCACTACAGAGTTCATGTCGAAAATATCTAGATTTTTAAGTAAACTTAAAGTCTTAATTATTAGAACAAATGTAAATTATGTAAAAAAATGTGTCTCAATTGTGTTTACATACGAGTACACACTACTAGGAAAACAATGAAAATATTTAGTGTTTAATCTCTGATCCCGATGCGGGAGTGCAAGATTTAATCCGATTGGATTACATTTTTTAGGGATTTTCATCTTCACAAAAAGGAACAGGAATTTCTAAAAACAAATTGCATTTTTTAGAGTTTGTTATTTTGAACTACCCTAATACTCATAAAACGATTTTCTTTTTTTTTACGTTGTCACTTATGAACTAGAACTTAGTTTTGTTTAGTTTTCTTACGTGTGATAAACTGTTTAATTACTTGTAGTACACAATTTCCTTGTTTCAATTAGATCATATCTTGATATTATTGCGCTACTTTGCTGATGTCGAGTGATTTATTGCCCATGCATTCGAAAAATATAGTAAAGAGTTGAATTGTTTTCATAGGAATGCATCCTGGGCCTCAGGGACCACCAGGTTTCCCTCAACATCAACATATGCAAGGGCCGCAACCTGGCCAAGGCCCACCACAAAGAGGACCTCCACCAGGTTCTATGGGTGGTGAGTACTACATTGTGATCTAAGAGATTGATTTTTTGTGAATACGAATTTAGGTTTGCATGATTTTGGAAGGAATCCATGTTTTAAAAAATTCGTTATTATTCGGGCATTCAAAATTATTTTCTATGTTAAAATGACCGCTGTTTTCATCAACTTGTAAGATTATAAAATTAGATATTGGACTTCACCCTTATGAAGGGCAAATTTACTAATTTTGATGGTAATACTAGCAATGGAGGGTCTAGCTAGTAAAACTCGTATTTCAAAGAAATTATCCATCATTACGGATCAGGCAGTGATTTTGAAAGTGCACTTCGTAAATTTAAATGAGTAATCAGTCAATATTAGCTTAACAATAATTATCAGTCGAATGAATAACTATAAGTTTTTGTAAAAAGTCTATTTTTGATTTAGAAACAGAAAAAGGAAGCCAGCTTATCCGAATCAATTTAGCGTTTTGAAAGTGAAATTATGTAATTCTTTTTATTCCTTCTTTCACATTCTTCAATTTTTGGAGTAATGAACACTCCTTTGTTGGATTTGCGAAGTCGTTTAGAAGAAATTGATTATGCTTTTTTTCTTCCCAATATATTTTCTATGCATAAATTTTGTTATGATTATTTCTGATGCAAACTGTTAACTCTGTTATTATTTCTGGTAATTTCTTCATAACTTTTCTCCCACATCTCACAACAATTTATGTATTTAAATGAATCTAGTGTGCAAAAACCATCACAAAATTGATTGAATTACTTTTGATTAATTATTTCTTCATAATCTGAGTTTTACCTTATTTATCCATTTGCAACACATGCCGTCAGTCCTATTATACAATATTCAATAGTAGACGAGAATATAACAGGAAATTAGGAGCTCGGCTGCGGGTTGATACGGAAAACTTAATTTTTAGTTCAGAAAAAAATTTTTAAAAAAGCCCGAGATATTAACAGGGTGGTGACTCGACCGGGAAACGGAGAATTTTATTGACCGGGAGATGACCGGGAATTCATTTGACTCATCCTAGACTATTAAAAATTCTACCGGAAAAATACGAGAAATGACCGCTTTCTTTTTATGAATCAAAAAGAAATCTTATCATTTGATTCAAAGAATGTAACGTTCCTTTAATCTGATCCTCAAAATATTTAAATTTGTATATACGTCATGAGAGGAAGAATTTTTTTCCCATGAAAAGGAAAACGTTTTGAAAATTTGTTGCTCTGCGAAATTTTTTTAGCTGTCTCAATTTCGATAATCGAATGGATGATAGTCTGAATCTACAGAAAGAATAATTATATTCATTTTTTCAAAAAAATGTGTTTATCACGTTTTTTTTTGCTTTTCCTTATTTATCTGACTTAGGACAGGAAATTTCCTAAAATAATTATAGTTTTTATTTTAGGGCAGGGAGTTTCAGTGGAGAAATATAATTTCACTTGGAACAGGGAATTTTTTACATGGAACGTGAACTTTTTAAACTAATTATAATTCGGATTTAGAAGAGAGTAATCCAAAAAAATCGTTCCTCTAATTCAAAATTCGTCACAATTTTAAAGTCCCCTCTTCCTTATTCCAAATCAGGAAAGCTTGATTACATTGTTCATTGCAAATTTATCCTTTTTTGAGTTAAAAAATCAACTATCTGTTTGAAATATAACCTTGTTTGTTGAAAATCAAACTTTTATGTTAAAGTTGCATTACTTCGATTTCAAATTCACCTCTGATTGAAATTGTAACTACTTTGAAAAATCAATTCATCTTTTTTTTGGGGAAAAATTCAAGTCTTAGGTTGAAAATTGATTTTTAATTTGAAAATTAGGTTATTTCTTGGAGAATCTATATACTTTGTGGAAAATTTGGCTTTTTTGTAGAAAATTAATCTTTATGGTCAAAAATTAATCTTTTTGCTTAAAATACATATATTCATTTGAAGATTCATCATCATCATTATACCTAAAGATTCATCAGTTTGGTTGAAAATCAATTTCTTCGAAAGAAAATTTAACTGTTTCATTTTTATTGAGAAATTAATCTTTTCTAGTTCAAAATTCGACATTTCGGTGAAAATTCGTCTTTTCGAGTTAAAAATTCAATTATCTCGTTGAAACTTCACATATTTTGTTGAAAAATCGATTTTTTGTAGAAAATTATCTTTTTCTTCGGAAGTTGATACTCTTCTTCCAAAATTCTTCTTTACGGTTAACAATTCAAGTTATATAGTCAAACATTTTTCATTTTGGTCGAACATAAAAATTCTTGTTTTGTTAAAAATTAATATTTCAAGCCAAAAATGTCAAAAATTGATCTATTCTTTTTAGTTAAATGTTTATCATTCCAGTTAAACATTCGTCTTTCTGGTTAAAAATTTCAACTAGTTCAGTTGAACAGTTACAATTCCATTTGATTCTTCATCATTTTATGTATAATTTTAATAATTTGTTTAACAGTTTTTTGTGTTTGTTGAAAGATAGGTTTTTCTGTTGAAAGTTTTTTTTTTGTTATAAGTAATTTTTCTATTTTAGCTAAACATTTTTTTATTTCCAATTCAAAAATTTGAGTATTTAGCTTTTCATTTAATAATGTCTTTCAGTAAAATTTAATTTATCTCTTTGAAAACTCAACACTTTCAGTTAAAGATTCTTTTTTTTTTAGGATAAAACACTTATGCTTGGTTTAAAATTGGTTTTTTAAACTAAAAATGTTACTGTTCCATTTTTGGTTGAAAATGATTGTTTTTTGACTTTGAAATTCGACTATTTTGTTAAAACATTATACTTTTTCTTAGAAAATGATTCTTTCTATCTGGCAAATAATCTTTTTGTTTGAATATTCACCTTCATGGTTGAAAATTGAAGTGAATTGAATCATTTTATTTAAAGAATGTAACGTTCCTTAAATCTGATTCTCAAAATATTTAAATACATCTATACTTCATGAGAGGAAGGGTTTTTATTTTTTTTCCGTTATAAGAAAAACGTTTCGCAATCTCTGTGAGATTTTTTTAGCTGACTTAAATTTGATAATCGAATTGATGGTATCCCAAACATACAGAAAGAATTATTATCTAAATTTTTTCAAAAAATGTATTTATCCCGTTTTATCTGCTTTTCCTCATTTATCTGACTTGGGACAGGGATTTGCAGAAAATAATTATAGTTTTTATTTTAGGGCAGGGATTTGCAGTGAGGAAGTATAATATCCCACTTGGGACAGGGAATTTTCTACATGGAACGGGAACTATTAGGATTAATGTATTATAATACGAGTTTAAAAGAGAGGATTAAAAAAAAATCGTTCCTCCAATTCAAAATTCGTCACAAGCAGTCTTTAGAGTAGAAGTAGTATTCTGAAGAAGAAATATTTCTGAATTATGATAGAAAACTTGTTTAAATTGTTCATTGCAAATCCATGCTTTTCTAATTAGAAAAATCAACTACTTGTTTGATATTTAAACTCGTTTGTTGAGAGTTAAATTTTTATGTTTAAAATGTTATTATTTCGATTGAAAATTCATCTCTGGTTGAAACTGTAACTACTTTGTTAAAAATCAATTCATCTTTCTTTGGTAAATATTCGAGTATTTAGTTGAACATTGATTTTTAAATTTTAAAATTAAACTACTTCTTCCAGAATTTATGTACTTCGTGGAAAATTTGCCCTTTTTGCAGAAAATTAATCTTTATGGCAAAACATTCATCTTTTTGCTTTAAATGCATATATTCATTTGAAGATTCGTCATTATACCTGAAAATTCACCAGTTTGGTTAAAAATCAATTTCTTTAACTGAAAATTCAACCGTTTCATTTTTAGTGGAAAATTGATATTTTCTTGTCCGAAATTCGGCAATTTGTCTTTTGGAATTGAAAATTCAATTATTTCGTTGAAACTCCACATATTTTGTTGAAAATTTGGTTCTTTGGTAGAAAATGATCTTTTCCTGCTGAAGTTAATATTGTTCCTCAGAAATTCTTCTTTACAGTTCAAGTTATACAGTTAAACATTTTTCATTTTAGTCGAACATTCATCAAGTTGAAAACTCTTATGTTTGGTTTATAATTAATTTTTTGAGCCAAAAATGTTACTATTCCATTTTTGTTCAAAATTTTCATTTTTATAGTTTGAATTTCAACTATTTTGGTGAAAAATTGTATTTTTTGTCAGAAATTGAACAATTCTAGTTAACTGACCATTTCAGTTAAAAATTAGTCTTTCTGGTTTAAAATTCAACTACTTCAGTTAAATATTTATAATTTCATTTTATTTTTCATCATTTTGTGTAAAAATGTAGTAACTTGTTCGACAGTTAGTTATTTTTTTCGTTGAAAAATAATGTTTTTTTTTTAAATTAGATTTTTTGTTCAAAGTTAATTTATTTCTGTCATAAGTAAATTTTTTAACTGAAAATTTAACTTATCACTATCAAAAATTGCATCCATAGTTCCAGTCAAAAATTAATTTGTTTAGTAAAGCATCCATTTTTTTCATTATAAAATCTGAGTATTCAAATTTTCGTTGACAATTCATCTTTTCCAGTAAAAGTTTATTTATCTGTTTAAAACTCAACTCATTCGGTTGAAGATTCTTCGTTTTAGTGTAAATTTCTTTTGCTTGGTTTGAAATGTTTTTTTTTTCTTACCTAAAAATGTTACTACTCCCTTTTTCGTTGCGAATAAATATTTTTTGAGTTCGAAATTCGACTATTTCTTTACAACATTATATTTTTTCTAAGAAAATGATTGTTTATATTTGAAAATTAATCTTCTTGTTTTAAAATTCACCTTTAGGTTAAAAATTGAAGTGCTCTAGTTAAATATTTATATTTTTATTTTAATATTCATCTTCTTGATTGAACAATGAACTAATAGTTGTAAATCCTTTTTTTTTGTTATCGTGAACTGAATTTTCTTTTATTATGAGTTTACTTGTTCCAATTTATGGAAAAAAAATCATTTTTTTGTTGTTGAAAATTTGAGGATTCTTATTGATTAGGTCACCTAGGTCCTAGAGTACTAGATGGTTTGAAAATCTGGGATAAAAATATTTCATCGTATCCAATTTTATAGGAATGATGCCGGGACCAGGAGGGATGCCACCTGGACATGGGTTACCACCACAAGGACCTCCTCAAGGACCACCAGGTGGTCCAGCACCGCATGTTAATCCAGCCTTCTTCCAGCAGGGTCCTCCGCATCAGCAAGGACCTCCTGGACCAATTCATGGGCCACCTCATGGACCCGCGCATGGCCCACCTCATGGTCCTCCACATCCCCAGGCTCACGGACCTCCTCATATACCACCACACAGTTATGGCGTTCCTGCGGCACAGGTATTTGCTTTTATCTTCTAGATTTACGGGAAACCTTATTTCAAGCTTCAATTTAGGAACCATAGAGGTATTTCCAGGGTGTCGGCTTGACCGGGAAACCGGGAATTGCATTGACCGGAAAAAACCGGGAATGCAATTCAAAACCGGGAAATCACTTGACTTAACCTAGATAATTCAAAATTTTACCGTAGGAATTCGAGAAATGACCGCTTTCTTTTGATAAGGGAATGTCCATAAATTACGTAACGCTGTAATCTTAAAATTTCGCGACCTGTCTGTCTGTTCGTAACGCTACCGTAACAATTTTACTCTTTTCTGTCTGAAACGTAAAGTAACGCCTGTTAAAAAAAAGTAGAAAATAGGTAAAAAAATATATAAATAGAGGGAACCTGTAAAGGACACAAAACATCGCGAAATCGCAGCCGCAAGTCGAATCCAAACTCGACTCTGATGGAAGCTAGTAGCAGCAGATAAATTATAAATGAGCCGCAACGTCTGCAGATTCGCTTTTCTATTGTTTATGAGAGAAATAATAATATAATGTAATATGATATTATTTATAAAATTATAAATGAATTAAGAGGTATCAGGTAACGGCGGGGACTAAGCTTGAGCCGAGTTGAGCAGACGCGCAATGCTCACTTGCTCAGTAATGCTGTAAGTCTCTCAATTTCATTTTTGAAAAACGTTACGTCACATTTTGAAAATTCCTCTCTGTTCCTCCGTAACGCTACCATGACAAAACTTTCGTAGTCAGTCTGTCTAATATGGCGTTACGTAATTTATGGACAGCCCCTAAATTGAAGAGAGATATTATCATTTGATTTGAAGAATGTAACGTACCTTTAGTCTGATTCTGAACATTTTCAAATATATCTATACTTTATGTTGCCCTGCAAAATTTTTTAAGGTGACTCAAGTTTGATAATTAAATCAATTTCTATTTCCTTTTCCTCATTTATCTGACTTGGGACAGGGAATGTCAGAAAATAATTATAGTTTTTATTTTAGGGCAGAGAGTTTTAGTAAAGGCATATCATTTCATTTGGAACAGGGAATCTTTTACATGGAACGGAAACTTTCCATAATAATTTCTATTCGAATTGAGAAGAGAGGAAATTTAGAATATCGCTCTTCCCATTTAAAATCCGGCCAAATTTGAAAGTACCCTCTCCTTAATTGAAAATGAAGAAAGCACTTCAAGCAGTTTTTAGAGTAGAAGGAGTATTTTGAGTGAGAAATATTTCTAAAATATAATAGAAAACTTGTTCACATTCTTCATTGCAAATTCATCCTTTTTAATTAAAAAAATCAACTACTTGTTTGAAAGTTGAACTCTTTTGTTGTAAATAAACTTTTTTGTTGAAGGTGCATTATTTGATTGAAAATCGAACTACTTTGTTCAAAATCAATTCATCTGTTTTTAATAAAGATTCAAGTATTTCGTTGAACATTGATTTTTGAATTTGAAAATGAAACTATCTCTTTGGGAATTTTTTTTCCTTTGTTGAAAATTCGCCTCTTTTGTAGAAAATTAATCTTTATGGTTGAAAATTCACCTTTTTCGCATAAAATACATTTATTCCAGTTGAAGATTTATCATCTTACCTGTGAATTCATCAGTTTGGTTGAAAATTCATTTCTCTAACTGGAAGATGATCTTTTCTAGTTTGAAATTCAACTATTTAGATGAAAATTTATCTTCATGGATTACAAATTCAATAAGTTTGTTGAAAATTTGAGTATTTTGTAGAAAAATAGACTTTTTGCATAGAATTATCTTTTTCTTCGGAATTCACTTTTCTCATTTAAATTGAAAATTCACTTAAGCTGAATATTTTTCATATCAGTCCACTATTCTAGTGGAGGGTTCATCATTTCAGGTAGAAACTCTACTTTTTTGTTTAAAACGAAACTGCGATAAGTTAACATTTAAAATTCTATTTGAAGATTCATCATTTTGCTTCAAAATCGCTTTGTTTGAAAGTTAGTTTTTTTCTGGTTGCTAGCTAATTTCGTTTGTTATCAGTAATTTTTTTGGTTGAAAATAATTTATCTTTTTTACTGAAAATTAATTCATGTATTCGAAAATTTAACTCTTTCAGTTGATTTCTTTGTTCTACTAAAAAACTCTTATGTTTCATATGAAATTGGATTTCTAGACTCAAAATGTTACTTTTCCATTTTCGGTTAAATACAATTATTTTTCCAATTCAAAATTCAACTATTTTGTTAAAACATTGTATTTTTTGGTAGAAAATTAATATTCCTATTTGGAAATGAGTCTCCTTGTTTGAATATTCTCCTTCATGGTCGGAAATTGATTTGCTCTAGTTGAATATTTATCATATTAGTTGAAAATTCATCTTCTTGCTTTACAATTTAAACTATACCAGTTGAATATTCATAATGTTATTTGAAAATTCACCATTTTGGTTGGAAAATGAAGTATTTCGTTAGAAATCCATTTTTTTTTGTTATCGCAAATTCATTTTTTCAATTTATAAGCTTAGCTGTTTCAACTTTTGTAAAAAAAATGAAATTTTTTCGTGGAAAATTAAGGCATTTTTTTCAAAATCAATTTATTTTGCAATTCTTTATCTGTTTTGTTGAAGGATGTTCAGAATGCACGTCAGGAATTGAACTAAAAGTTTGGATTTTGCGACAAATATGCATAATTATGTTAGTTTTATTCGACCGGGAAAAACCGGGAAATTCCATGATCTGTAGTAAAAATATCCCACTTGTATAACACTTATGGTGAAGCTGTATTGGTGTATAGGTAATTTTTGAAGATTATAGACTATAGATTTATAGATTATAGTTAATATTTTTTGATCAAAGGATTTTGAATAATTCTGAGAGTCAAGTCATTCTGAAATTTGAGTTCACTTCTTTTTTAAATCGATATTTTTCCGAAAATTTATTTCGGATTTTATAATGAACCTCATACGCATATTGTAAGACTTAACTCTGTTTTATATGAAATGAGAAGCCATTTTCTTCCGAAATTTTGACCAAAAAAACTCAAAAAAATTTTCTGATCCAATTTTTGACGGAAAACGGATTTTTTTCCGATTTTTTTTCCAATCCATATTCCATATTTTTTCATGAAAATAAGTCTACAGGTCATGTTTTCGTCTGATTAGGACGTTCTTTTTTTTAAATCAAAGCCTAATAAACCCTGCAGAAATACTTCATCGTAAATCTTCCAATTTTTTTCTTGCCTATAATTGTAAAGAAGAAAAGTTCAAAAAAGAATATTTCATTCTTGAACTTACATAAAATAAATTTTGGATCAGAACGAATTAGGATGCTTTTGAAAACATGAATAATCAATGCTACAATTATTCTAATTGTTATAAACAAATTTTTTATATATATAATTACACAAATCAGTGCATTTGAATTTATCGTGGTCCATTCTTCGTCTGTAAAATTCATTTTTTGCAACTTAAAAAATTATTCAGCTGTCGAGAATCCCTGCAGAATTCATTAAGCTTTGATTCTGGGAAAAAAAGTTCTAATCAGGTAAAAAATTTCTGACCTGTTTGTAAATTTATATTTATTTTCATTTATTTTATACACATATATTTCTTTGTCAATAACGGGAATTCGCATAATTTTTGAGAATCCGGCAAAGTATGTCCCCTTTTTCACATTGAAAAAACCTTGAATTTGAAATTTGAAAAATACAATTAATAATTGTGGACAATTTCAGTCCATGTAATTGCTTTTGAAATTGGACAATACTTCGACTAAGAGATGTTTCTGATTTTTCTTTCAAATGTACTAAGCACATAAAAGTGTCGCATATATTTCCTTACTCTACTTCTGAGTTAGGATAGGAGATATCAGTAAAGAATTATAATTTTTGAGACAGCGAATCTTCTACAATATTTGTAATTCTGAGTTAGTGCAGCGAATAAATAATAGACAGGGCTGCCACTTAGTCACTTAAGTCACTTTTAGTCACTTTCTTTTCCCAAGTCACTTTTTAGTCACTTTTTTGAG
>WSXT02193855.1:0-19436 GCA_011762715.2 Neuroterus valhalla
GAAAGAATCTTCATAGAAGTGGAGGTTTTCAGCAGTTTTGCAATATTTGTAATTCTGTGTATGCATCACACTGTAAACTGAATTAAACACGTATGAAGCCGAGCGCGAAGTGCGAGATTCACTATTCTTCAATATAATTTTAAACGATTATTCATATGATTTCTCTTGTTTGTCGGAAGAATAAATGAAAAATTCTCAAAAATGAAGAATGAGAAACTTTTTACAGGAATTCGATAACAAAACTTATTTACTGAAATTGTGAATCTCATTACGAACCTCACAATCTTGAATTTATGAATATGCAGTCTATAATGAAATTTCAGGGTTCTGGATCAGTTTGAGTTTTTTTTGTTCCACATATTTACAAAAAAACGTTATATTTCTCTAACAATTCCACGCTACTGTAAAAATGCTGCTGATAGTATTAAAATACTGTTTGTATCGTTCAAAATCTGATCAAACATTGAAAACATAAGAATATTACATAAGCAATGAGCATAATTTGAAAAAAATGAATAAATGAAAAAACTTACGTGAAATGAAAACTTTGAGGTTCACAAATGTTTGATTTTTTTTTAAGGTAATGTAATAAAATTTGAAAATTTATGGAGATATGAATTTTTTGCTTCAAAGGTTATCCTTGCTGATAGAGTAAACAAAAACTTTGTTGATACAACCTTTTTTGGTGAAATTATAAATCTTAAAAAAAAAGAAAGAATTAAAATAACTACGAAAATTGCGCTTTGATGTCAAAAATCGTAGTTTCCAACTAACGAATTTTTGCCAGTATAGATTTATACTGAATGCTGTCAATTTAACTAACTTTTAAAGTATAATAACAAGCTGGATAAATAAACAATATAAAATAATAATCTCATGTAGTCAAAATTCGTTTTTTGGGAACTAAAATTTCTTGAAGTCAAAGTGCAATTTTGGCAGCTTTTTTCGTGCTTCATTTTCTCGAAATTCTACGAGTATCATTTTACCACAAAAATAGTTAGGTCATAGAAATTTTTGGTTCAGTTTATCAATAAGTATTCACATTCGAAAAAAGAAAATTTTTACAAAGCTCAATAAATTTTCGATTTTTTTTCCCCCACAGTGAAAAAAAAATTCGAAACTTTTCTACTCAAAAGTTTCCAAATCGCGTGAGTTATTTTATAAGTTTTCTCCAGAAAAATGTTGTGTTTAATTGCTACTGAATTATTTTCAGATCCTTCAAAATATGTTATCATATTCTGAATTTTACAAACAATGTTTCTGCGTCTTGAATATTATCAACAGCATATCTATAGCAGCGTTAAATTGTTGAACAAATATAACTCAAAGTTCAGCACCACATAACTTTTTTGAAAAAAATTTAGATAAATATAGTGAAATAAGATGCATGACTTTCGAAATTCGGCGGTACATTATTATGATGAACAAAATAATTTCCGTAAACTCCTGCAATATGACAATTGTCAAGTTGAAAAAGTATTGATATTTATTTCATAATAATCAAAGTAATTAAAAAAATGTATTGAGCTATAAAATTTTACTTCGCTGATAGTCAATCCCTACTGATGAACTGAAACATAAACTTTTGTAAGTGAACCAATTTTAGTGAAATTATAGAATTTCACAAAAATAAATCTTGAAATGACTGACAAAATTGCACGTGGATTTCAGAAAATAATAATTTTCAAAAATTATTTTTGGTAAATGAAGATTTATACAAAATGTTGTTTATTTACCTACCTTGTCATTTAAAAAAAATTAAGGACGTAGCGTGAAATTGTTGAATGTAACATTTTTTTGTAAATTTGTGAAACAAAAAAAAACTCAAACTGATAAAGAACCTTGAAATTTCATAACAGATTGCATATTCATAAATTAAAGATTGTGAGGTTTTAACACGAATCTCACAATTCTAGTAATTAAGTTTTGTTATCGAATTCCTGTAAGAATGTTCTCATTCTCTATTTTTGAGAATTTCTCATTTATTCTTTCAACAAACAAAAGAAATCATATGAATAATCTTATAAAATTATGTTGAACAATAGTAAATAATTGAAATGCCTGTAAGAAATAATCAAAGTTAAGTTTAAAAACAAGAAAAATTCCTCGATACAAGGAATCACCCCTTAATTCAAGATGGCGGAGAGTCTGCAAAGGGTTGATGGTCGAAAACTTGGATTCAAGTTTCCTATGTGGCACCCTGAAGATGGCAAACGAAATTTTCCTCAAGGAAATACATTTTTAAGCAAAGAGATTAATTTATTGCAAAAAAAAAAACAAAATTTGAACCGAAAATAGAATAATTAAGTTTTCTGTTGAAACAACTTATCATTAAGTTTTCTGTTGAAACAACTTATTGAGTTTTAAACCTTCTTTGCCTTAACTTGATAACAATCTTGTATTTCTAGACTGGAGATGGTGTAAATGACGCACCTGCATTGAAAAAAGCTGAAATTGGTATCGCTATGGGTTCTGGAACAGCCGTCGCTAAGTCTGCCTCTGAGATGGTCTTGGCCGACGACAACTTCTCTTCCATCGTCGCTGCTGTTGAAGAGGGCCGTGCCATTTACAACAATATGAAACAATTTATCCGTTATCTCATCTCTTCCAACATTGGTGAAGTCGTCAGGTAAATCTTGACAATTTAAAATGAAACTGAAATTTAATTTACGTTTCAGATTCTTTTTAAAAACTAATACATCTCTGGAAACCGACTCACGAGTTTTGATTTCCTTCAGTTTTCCACTCCCATGGCCAAATGTTCAGGTAGCATTGTGCCATTTCAGGAATTTTTTTCTCCAGAAAATTGTAGCTATGTTTATAATAATTACAGGTAGAAAATGCCAAATTTACATTTGGAATAGGCTTAATAATATCTGGAACTACATCTCACTTCTAACGTTTCTTGCTTACAAGAATAATTTTCTACTGAAAGGGAGAAATTTTCTATCCAAGAATACAAACTTCCGACAAAACCGTTCAATTTTCGGAAAAAAGAATTACTTGTTAATAAAAACGTTGAATTTTATACATAGAAGATGAATCTGAAAGACAATTGTTTGTTTAACGAATTAATTAAAGTTATTTAACTATAAAGATGAAGTTTTAATGATCAATATATGTAAATATATTCAATACTTTAAGCAAAAAAATATCAATTCAGATTAAAAAACATTTGAATTTAATAAAAAAGACGTAATAAAAATAGTTCATATTTCTACCATATAAGATTAACATTTAAAATCGAAAACAGTTCAAATCAAACATGAAGATGAATTTCAACAAGATAAAAGAAATTTTAATCCAAAGCGAAGAATATTCAATCACACAGTTACATTTTTAACCAGATCGTTTATTTTCAACCAAAGGATTACTTTTTAATTAAATACTAGAATTTTCTATCATAAAATAACATTCTTAACATGAAACGGCATATTTTGAAGAAAACAGGAAATTTTCCTGTTCGAAGATTTCAATATTGAACCAGAAAGCTCATTATCAACCAAAAAATTTATTTTCAACTGAGTGTTTGAGCTTTGAATTGGAAGAATTCCAACAAAATAATATAATTTTCAACCCTCAACGACAAGTATTAAACAAGACAGTTGAAGTTTCAGCCAAATAATTCATTTTCAACCAAGAATTTAACTTTCAATTGAATAGTCGAATTCTAAATCAAAAACAAGTTTTCAACTACGTAGTTTGCGCGAATTCTCCTAGAAAGTAACTAATTTCCTACCCGAAAACATGAATTTTCAACGAAAAATATTGAATATCATTCATTTAATATTTTATTTTTTATAGTTCAGTTCTCTACCAGAAGAATACAATTTTCAACTCAAAACGACGAATTGAAAAAAGAAAGAACTGTTCTACAAAACAGTTGAATTTTAACCCGAAAATATTGAATAAACAAAAAAATTCAATTTGAAAATTTAAAGTTGAAATGATATTCCAACCAAAAAGTTTATTTCCAACCGACAAATTTATTTTCAACTGAATAGTTATTGTTCAAACTAAAAACTTTGAATTTACAACCAGAAATCGAATACATAAATTTTGACTGCTGGGATTTTCAAGCGAATAATAAAACCTTTGAATAACAGGATAAATATTCAACAAGGTCGTTCAACTTCCCACGAAGTGATTGAATTTTCAATCAAAAAGGATGAATTCACAGTAAAAAATGCAATAGTTGAATTTTTAACTGGGAACAATCAATTCTCAACATAAAAATTTACAGTTAGATTTTCATTTGATAAAAATTCATTCTAAACATTAAAGGAATGACATTCCAACAAAAAAATGCATGTATTTTGTTAACAATTTTTCTTTTTTGGTAAGAAGTGAAACTTGCTTGTTATAAAATTATTTTTTTATTTGATAATTCAAATATATTCGGCTGAATTTTGGGCTCATTTGTTTGAAATTTATCTTTTTTCGTGATGAATTAATCCTTTTATTTAAAACTTCGACTATTTCATTTTTGGTAAAAAATTAATGTATTTAATTAAAAATTGAACTTTTCTAGTTGAAAATTCAACTATTTGGTTGTGAGTTGATTTTTCTTTTAGGAATTCATGTTTTTGGGTTGAAAATTCGACTGCTTCATGAATACTTCGTTTTAAGCTCCAAATTTTAAAAGCATTGTATTTTCGTATAACATTGATTTTTTTTTCGTAGGAAATTCATCTAAATTGAAAATCCAATTATCTGGCTGTAAATTAACTCTTTTTTACTGGAAATTTTCATTCTTGGTTTGAAAATGAGTTTTTTTTTCTGTTGAAAACATACATTTTGGGTAGAAATTTGCATTGTGCTGGTTAAAAATATTACGTTAAAAATGTCATCGCATTCTGAAAGTTTCATAGTAAGAGTTACCAATTAAAACTTTTAACGGCACATTGCTACATGTACGAGTTTCGGATTTCTGCAGTTTTCCATCCCCCGTGACCAAATGGTATACACAAAGTAAAATTTTAATCTTATCCCATCTGCATCTTTACAGTATTTTCTTGACTGCTGCTCTTGGTCTTCCCGAAGCTCTGATCCCCGTTCAGCTCTTGTGGGTCAATCTCGTCACTGACGGTCTTCCAGCTACCGCTCTCGGTTTCAACCCACCTGATCTTGACATCATGAGCAAGGTAAGCCTTCTTTTTTTAAGGAAGTGAAGGATTGAAAAAAAGAATGCAATTAAAACTTTTATCCTACTTCCAGCCTCCCCGAAAAGCTGACGAGGGTCTTATCTCTGGCTGGTTGTTCTTCCGTTACATGGCTATTGGATTTTACGTCGGTGCTGCTACTGTTGGATCGGCTGCTTGGTGGTTCTTGTATAGTCCGTACGGACCACAAATGAACTACTATCAACTGGTATTTCAGAAATTACATAAATGATTAAAATGAGAAAAAGTAACGACAGCTATCGAAACTAGGATGAAATCCGTTGAACAAACTACAGTGAAACTTCCATAATTCGAACCGTCCATAATTCGAATTCGGTAATTTAAAGTTTTGTTCCGGTTCCTGATGAAACTACTATTCTTTCAATTTTAAACTTATTCGATTATTAGAATTCTGATACTTCTATAATTCAAAGTTTTTGTAATATTGAATAAAATTTGATATCCTAAGATAATTCATAGATTCAATAAATTCGAAGTACAAGAGATTTTTATTAAGTTTACAAAAACATATAAATTATTAACCGAATAGTTACAATTTAAAATAAAAAAGATCAGATGTTCACCAAAAGAGCTGAAAATAGAAAAAAATGTTTAAAAAGGGGATGAATATTTGACCTAGAAAGATTATTTTAATTAAAAGAAAACAAATTCCACCCAAATAATTGAATTTTTAACTAAAAAAGATAAAATTCTCAACAGGCGAGTTAAATTTTCAGCCAAGAATGATTTTTCAGTCAAGAGGAGAACAAATTTCAACCAAGTGGTTCATTTTTCAATTACAAACGACGCATTGTCTTTGAAAACATTAAATTTCTAATCCAAAGATATGAATCTCCAGAAAAAATATTATCAACAACAAAAAGATTAGTTTCAAAAAAAATATTCAAATTTTTTTAGAAGAGAGTTGAGTTTCCAAACAAAAAAGATTTTTCAATCAAGCAGAAAACCAAGTATACCAAAATCGTTTCATTTCCAACTAATATAGATGCGATTTCTATCAAGAAAAAGACAAATTCTATGCAAATCAGTAGAATTTTTAACCTAAAAATGATAATTTTCAACAAAAAAGTTTCTTCCTCACTAAATAATTTGATGCTCTGTTATCATAGCTCAATTTTTAGCAGAAGAGTTGAATTCTCAGTCAAAAAAGATTTCTTGTTAAAATACAAAACAAATTCCACTCAAATAATTGAACTTCCAACTAAAAAAGATAAAGTTCTCAACAGAAGAGATCATTTCCAACCAAGAAGAATTTTTCAGCCAAGAGAAGAACCAATTTTAACGAAGTGGTTCATCCTTCAATTACAAACGACGCCATCGTCTGTGAAAACATTAAAATTTCTAATCCGAAGGTATGAATTTGCAGAAAAAAGATTACTCACAACAAATAGATTAGTTTCAAACAAAATATTCCAACTTTTTCAGAAGAGAGTTGAGTTTTCAAACAAAAAAGATTTTCCAGTCAAGCAGAAAACCAATTATACCGAAATTGTTTCATTTTTAACTGAAACAGATGCAATTTCGATCAAGAAAAAGACAAATTCTATGCGAACCAGTAGAATTTTGAACCCGAAAATAATAATTTTCAACAAAAAAGTTCCTTCTTCACTTAATAATTTAATTCTCTGTTATCATAGCTAAATTTTTAGCAAAAGAGTTGGATTCTCAGTCAAAAAAGATTTCTTGATAAAAAATCAAACAAATTCCACCCAATTAATTAAACTTACAACTAAAAAAGATAAAATTCTCAAGTGTCGAGATAAATTTTCAACCATGAAAGATTTTTCAGCCAAGAGGAGAACAAATTTTAATCAAATGGTTCACTTTTTAATCAAATGCTACTGATTGTCTGCAAAAACATTGAATTTTCAATGCTAAGATGTGAATCTCCAGAAAAAAGATTATCCACAAGAAAAAGATTAGTTTCAAATAAAATATTCAAGTTTTTGTAGAAGAGAGTTGAGTTTTGAACACACAAAAGAGTTTTCAGTCAAGCAGAAAAACATCAAACCGACATTTTTCATTCTTATCTGAAACAGATGCAATTTCTATCGAGAAAAAGACAAATTCTATGCAAATCAGTAGAATTGTTAACCCGAAAATAATCATTTTCAACAAAAAAGGTCCTTCCTCACTAAATAATTTAATTCTCTGTTATCATAGCTGAATTTTTAGCAAAAGAGTTGAATTCTCAGTGAAGAAAAATGAAAAAAATAAACAAATTTGCACCAGATTATTAAATTTTTAATGAAATAATCGAATTCCCCACCGAATAGAATGTTTTTTTCCAACTAAATTGGTCAATTTTCAACTGAGATAATTGAAATTCTCTGGGATTCGATTCTCCCCGACTTCCCTTTACACTCCAAATTATTAAAGTTTCACTGTATTTTTTGTTCATCAATAACAGAGATGTGGATTTGAGGCGAAAAAATTAGCTTAGTTTCACGAATTACATCCCAATGGAAAGGTACTTCATAGACTCAGATAAAGAAAAAAAAAAGTAGTCAGGGAATTTCATCTTTCGGTCAGAGAAAAATCAGGAAATTTTCAAATCCGTTGTCGATTCCTACCCTGAAAAGTTTCAAATTCGATAATAATTTCTTTTTCTGCTCCACAGACTCATCATTTGGCCTGCATTGGTGGTGGCGAAGAATTCAAGGGTCTTGACTGCAAAGTCTTCAGCGACCCTCATCCAATGACAATGGCTCTTTCCGTTCTCGTTACTATTGAAATGTTGAACGCGATGAACAGGTAATGCTTCTTTTTGATCATTATCCATATTCCATCTGCAGTTTGGGAAGGGAGAAGAGTTAGAATGTTGGGAAAGTTTACAGTGTTAAAGAATTCAGTATCTAAACTAGATATATTTTTATATAAATAGCAAGATGGCGACTTGGCCGGGAAACCGGGAAATAACCGGGAATCCAGTTTAAAACCGGGAATTCACTTGAATCAACCTAGACTATTAAAAATTCTACCAAAAAATACGAAAAATGACAGCTTTCTTTTTATGAGTCAAAAAGAGATCGTATCATTTGATTTAAAGAATGTAACGTTCCTTTAATCTGATTCTCAAAATATTTGAATATATATTTATACGTCATGAGAGGAAGAATTTCTTTTCCATTTTAAGGGAATAGTTTTGCAAATTTGACAAGGAATTTTTTGCATTGAACGGGAACTTTTCAAAGTAATTATAATTCGGTTTTAGAAAAGAGGAATTGAAGAAAATCGCTCTTCCCATTCAAAAATTCGTCACGATTTGAAAGTCGCCTCTTTTTAATTTTTAATAAAGAAAGTACTTAAAGCAGTTTTTAGAATAGAAGTCGTATTCCGAAAAGAAAATATTTCTGAATTAAGATAGAAAGCTTGTTCACATTGTTCATTGCAAATTCATGCTTTTTGAGTTAAAAAATCAACTAACTTGTTTGAAATTTAAAAATGTTTGTTGAAAATCAAATTTTCTTGTTAATGTTACATTATTTCGATTCATAATTCACCTCTGGTTGAAATTGTAACTACTTTTCTAGAAATCAGTTCATATTTTTTTGGTGAAAATTCAAGTATTCAGTTGAACATTGATTTTTGAATTTGAAGATTAAACTATTTCTTTGAGAATTTATGTACTTCGTGGGAAATTTGCCTTTTTCGTAGGAAATTAATCTTTATGGTCCTGAATTCATCTTTTTGCTGAAAACCGGGAATTTGAAATCGTCCACCAATTTTGTACTCTTAGTAAGTGCTGATATTTATAATACTGATATAAAATTATGAATAATTTCAGCTTGTCTGAGAACCAGTCTCTCATCACGATGCCCCCGTGGTCGAACATGTGGCTTATCGCTTCGATGGCCCTTTCATTCACACTCCACTTCGTCATTCTCTACGTTGACGTTCTGTCGGTAAGCATAAAAAAAATCCTTTCCAATTCTTCACAAATTCATGGAAATACCCTGAAAATAGTTTAAATCCTCTAAATCTTAAAATTTGTTGATATCCCGTGAAATCCTTTGCAATCCTCGTGCATTTTCGACAGCTTTTTAAAATTTTGGAAAATCGCTTGAAATCGTAATAATTTATTAAAATCCATTCAAAGAATGTTTAATTATTTTTTTTTTAAAACTTGAAATCTTGATGAATTCTTCGAAATCCTTTGATTTCTAATCATATCTCCAATCCTGTAAAATACTCTAAAATCTTGCGAATTCCGGAGCACCTTTTATAATACTTGTAAATCTTTCACAATTTCTCGAAATCGTGTAAAATCCTCAAAAACTACCTTAGGAAATCTCTTTAAAAATATTGGAATCCTTCTAAATCTCCTAGAAATAATTAAAATACCGCAAAATCCTCAAAAATTTCTTTTGAATCTTTCAAGGTCTCCTGAAATGTTTGAAAATCTTTGGAAAAAGTTGATAATTTATTGAAATCCATTTGAAAAATTTTTTATTCCATAAAAGTAGTTAAATTGTTTATGAATCCCGTCAAATCATTCATAATCTGATCAAATCTCTCAAGTTCTCGAAAAATACTGTGAAATTCTGTAAAATCTAGGGAAATTCTGAGACACCTTTTGAAATACTTGACAATCTTCCACGATTTCTTGAAATCCTGCAAAGTCTTCGACAACTTTTGAGAATCCCTTGAAAACCGTTGTAATCCTCAAAATTTTTTTTAAAATTCATTGAAATTCCGTGAATTCCTTTCAAATCCTTGGGAATCTCTTAATCTTCCTAAATCCTCCGAAATATTTGGAAATTCATTAAAATATCTTCAAATGTATCATCGAAATTTCTTTAAAATCAATAAATTTCATAAAATCTTTTAATATCTTCGGAAATCTTTCACAGTCTCCTCAAATCTTTTGGAATTCATTAGAGTATTTGAAGATCGATTGAAATCGTCTATAATTTATTGAAATCTATTCAATTCCGTGAAAATCTTTGAAACATTCATGCATTCCTGAAATTCTTCAAAATCTAATAAATTCTCGTGAGTGAAATTTAAAAAAAAAGATTTTGAGAAATTCTGAGACGCCTTCTGAAATACTTGGAATGCTGTCGAAATCTGTTGATACTTCTATGTTTTTTTTTGTTTTTTTTGAGAATATCTTGAAAACCATTGGAATCTTTTGAAATTCATTGAAATTCCGTAGAATCCTTTTAACCCCTTGGGAATATTTTACAATCTTTTGTAATCCTTCAAAATCTTTCGAATTAAATTTGAATCTCTGCGAATTTCTCAGAAGCTTGTAAAATAGATTAAAATGGCCGGAAATCTCACGAAATCCGTTGTAAAATTTGATATCTTGAAATCTTCAAGAATACCTTGAAATTCTTAAATATCCAACCATGTCTATTAGGGTCCTTCGAAATCCTCTACAATGCTGTAAAACCTTTGGAAATTCATGAAAATATCTTGAAATTTTCTGCAATCCTTTGAAATCTTTGTGAATCTTCCACAGTCTCTTCGAATCCTTCAAAATTCTTTGAAATCTTTGGAAATCAATTGAAATTTCAGAAGAACTTGTAAAACTCTCCGAAATATTTGAAATTCTCAAAAAATCCCTTAAATCTTTGAGCATTTGTCGAAATCTGTTAACCTTTTCCGAAATTCCGTTAAATCTCCTGAGATCTTTAGGAATCCTTTGGAATCCTTCAAAATCCATGTTCTTGGGATCCCCTGAAATCGTGTAAAATACTCTGAAATCTTTTGAAATTCGGGGAAGTCTTTTGAAATTCATGGGAATCTTCGCAATCTCTTGAGATCTTCCAAAATCCCTTCAAAGGGGAATCCCTTGAAATTTATCAGGATTCCATAAAATTCGGTAAAATCAAAAGAAATATTCCACATCCTTTCAAAATTCATGAAAATTGATTGAAGTTTTTGGAAATCCATAAAAACTTTCGGAGTCTGTTGAATCATTAGGAATGTCTGAAAATATTGAGAAAAAATATATCTTGAAATTTTTGAGAATTTCTTGAAACCAATTAAAAAAATTTCTCAATCCCGTAAAAATCTTGGAAATATTAAGGAATTCCTCGAAACTCTTTCAAATCTAATTTAATATCTTAAAATTCCTTGAAATTCCACAAAATACTCTGGAATCTTCAAAATTTCCGGAAAGTTTCCTGAAATACTTTGACTTCTTTTACGATCTCTTGAAATTCTGCAGAATCCTAGAAAATTATAGCAAAATTGTCAAGACTTAAGGAGATAAACGACAAGGAAGCATTTCTTGTGAAATAATCATTTGAAAAATGTTTTTATTACTTAAGAGCGTAACGGTTTATGGATAGAATATATGGAGAAAAATTTATATTTTAGCTTACGCCCTTAATTTTAATGGAATAATTTACTCTAAAAATGACATATTTGACATTGTTGGTGTTCAACTCAGTCCCCCCGATAAGTTGCTTAATTTTCATAAATATAATAGTTCAATAATGTCATCTTGTGAAAAATAACATGATATAATTTTTCTTTTCACCAAAATAGCGTCCCTATTAGACATTTTTTTCAATCGACCATAAATTTATGAAAACATATCTGTTCTTTTCCTTGCCGTCGCCAAATACAAAGAGTTAATGAGCCTCTCGGAAAGATGAAATTTATGAAAATAATGTTTTCTTGTTTGTTCCAGTCTGTGTTCCAAGTGTGTCCACTGACCCTCGAAGAATGGGTAACCGTAATGAAGTTCTCGATTCCAGTTGTACTTCTCGACGAAACACTTAAATTCGTTGCCCGAAAGATCGCAGACGGTGAGAATCCAATTTACACCGTGCAGTGGATCGTTCTGATGTGGGCCGTGTTCTTTGGACTGTTACTTATTTGCCCCATCTAGATCATTCACGAAATTAAATCTAATACTAGTTTAACGAAGGATGCTTGTTCCTACGGAACGGCATTCGTCTTGGACTTGCAGTTGCATTTAACTAAAATTCTCCTTTGACTTGCGGTCAAAGGAAAAAGCCTAAGATGAATGATTAACGAAGTGTGTCTAAGTCTGAGATTTTAACCGATTTGACCGTTGCGCATGGTGTTAGTCAGTGCAAATAGATCACGTCGTGCCGTTCAAGGCATACCATGCAGGCCGAGTGACCATCAGATCGTCATCACAAACCCGACCGACGCGACGTCAACGTCGAACCGATATTATTCGATATGTATCGACTCCATATTCGATATGTGTGTCGACTCCAGTGACTCCGAGCGTTTGAGTACCCGACCACCGTTACGAGAAGGAACGATAGATGTGTTACATTCTTTTATACGAGTGCCTTTTAAGCATTATTAACATTAACACTATTCGGTTTAGACAATAACCACGAATGCTAATTCCAGCCGTTCATGCCGCTACTTTTTTTTCACGCTTTGCTCAAATCTAGGCCGCTCGCTCGCTCTTTTATTAACACACTTGGTCAAGGTAAACTGACATACCTTTATTGTTCATCTGCACGATTTCGCGTTACACTCGATCCGCGCGCTTTGTCCTTTCAATTGGAGATTACTTTTAATATTGATAAATAAAAATAAAGAATCAAATGACAAAACGCGTTGTCCCAGCACACTATTTGCATGTTCCATTCACTGATTCCCAAAATTTCGTATGGTGATCATTAGGGCGGAGCAAAAAAATAGATTTTTTCCCTTTCACCATGAAGACTATAAGGAGTGTCAACGTAATGTATAAGGAGTGTTCGGCAATTTCGTCATAGTGTCTGAACCCAGATGGCCGCCGCCACTACCGACCGCGGCGCCACCGCACGGCCGAAAACCTTTACGAAATTGCCGTACATTTTTCGGGACCGCCAGCGCATCTAGTTGACATTCTAGTTGACATCTAGTTCACATTCGGCAGGAATTCGAAAGTTTTGGTTTGGTACCCAGATCCCCCACCAAATGTTAGAGACAAAAAAAGGTTATGTTCTTTTTTATTTAACTTCTTGAATTTAATGTCAAGTAAGGAAAATGTAATTTATTGATATGTATTTCTTTATTGTTGCATATTTTTCGGAGTATGATTGTAGTCGCTGATGCAAGAACATCAGATATACTTTTTTTATCTTCAACTTTTTTGTGGGAAATTGGATACATAACTGCAACTTTTAGACTTTTCTGCTCCGCCCTAGTGATCGTGTCTTATGTCTAATGATTAATTTTCGCAACTGCCTGCACCTTTGCATCAGTTGCACTTGATATATTTAGATGTAGTCAGATGTTTGGAATCTATATTCTGTTTGCGCTTGTTGCATAATATAGATTTGCGAAGAAGTAAGATTGTATGGAACTAGTGAGAAAGAAACATCTATTTATACCAGGAGGCTGTCACGATTATTATGATCATAGTTCCCAACTTGTCTCTGCCGAAGAAATGTGAAACTGCGGCGCTGATTGCCTTTCGCCTAATTGATGATTTGAACATCAAATAAGAATCGAACGATATCTTCTAACTTTATCAGAATTCATTAACTGTTTCACTTCAAAATTTCCCAGATTTATTACTTTTGCCACAAAGAAATAGAGTTTTCCGGAACGGTAAATTCTGAACATTCTTCAACACAACAGATCAAACATTTCAAAATTAATTAATTTTGAAAAGAATACTAAAACTTTCCATTTTTCAGCCAAAGCGATGAATTTCCAAACAGCATTTTGAATCTTCAACTGGAAAAGTTAAATTTCAAACCAGGAAGATGAATTTTCAACTAAAATGGTGAAAAATTAACTGAAGCACTTCCATTTTCAATCGTGGATGTGAATATTTAAACAATAAGAATAATTTTCAAATAATAAGATTCATTTTCTACCAAAAAATACAATGTTCAACAAAATAGTTGAATCTCGAACTGAAAAAATAATTTTTTTCAACCAAGAATGGAGCAGTAACTTTTTTAGTTTCAAAAACCGATTTCAAATCAAACAAGAGAGTTTTCAGATAAAAAAAAGAATCTTCAACTGAAAGAGTTGAATTTTCAAACAGGAATCAAAATTTGAATACTGGAAAAAATTGATATTGAACCAAAGAAATGAATTTTCAACTACAACTTTGAAATTTTCAATTTGAATAAGTCAAATCTTCAGTTTGCAAATAAATTGCTTGTAACAAAAAAAACTAACTCTCAGTAAAAGAAAAACTAACTTGAAAACAAGTTCTTACATTTTTAAACAAGAAAACATTTAGTTGAATTGCAAATCAGAAAGACGAATCTTCAACTGATATTGTTAAAATTTGGATTAGGTATTGATTTTCAACCAACAAATACAATTTTTCAATAAAGTGGATGAAATTTGAAATATAAAAATAATCATCTTTGACCAGAAATGGAAAAGTAGCAATTTGATTCGAAAAATTAATGTTTTAACCAAACATAAGTGTTTTCAACAAGATGTCGTTTCGACTAAAATGAAAAATATTTAAGTGTATTACTTGAATTGTTATCCGCAAAGAAGAATCCTTAAACAAGATAATTGACTCTCGAAAAAAAAATAATTTTACACCCAAAAGTAGATTTCTCAATAAAATCTGTGAGTTTTCAACGGAACAATTGAATTTTCAATTCAAAAAGTTAAATTTTAATTCAAATTGTTGGATTTTCAGTTGATGAAAATAATTTTCAATCAGACTTATGAATTTTCAGGTAAAATTATGAATCTTTAAGTGTAATACATGTATTTTATGCGGAAAAGATTAATTTTTAACCATAGAGGTGAATTTGCGACAAAAAAGGTGAATTTTCCTCAAAGTATATAAATTCTTAAAGAAATATTCTAATTTTTCAAAAATCAATGTTCAAATAAATACTTGAACATTCACCAAAAAAAGATTAATTGATTTTCAACGAAATAGTTACATTTTCAACCAGAAGTGAATTTTCAATAGAATTCATGCAAATTCAACCAAAAAAGTTTGATTTTCAGCAAAAAAGTTTAAGTTCTAAACAAGCAGTTGATTTTTCAACTAAAAAAGTCTTTTTTATTTTTTTTTATTTGACACTTTTGTTCTGCCGCAAATTTAAATTAAAATGGAAAATTCACCGAAATGCAATCAGCGCCACAGTTTCACATTTTGCCCGCTGAGTGAAGTTAGGAACCAACTGTCTATAAGATACAATGAGTGGCGTGGCATACCCCTGAATTATACATACGATTCTTCTAGCCAATAAGAAAGAATTTTCTATGAATATTTAATTGTACATAACAAAGTAGCGATAACAATGATGTACATATATTATGAAGTTAAGATCTTCATTTTTGTTCGCTGTGCAGACTTCATCATGATTTCGGTGAAATCGCTGGTGGGAAGGACAAAGATAGTTTAATCGAGAAACGCACTTATCAAATTATCTGTTCAAAAATTATTAATCGAATCTCACTGCTTTCTTTGACTATTTTTTTACAAGCTTCGCTAAGCTTTCCACTCGTCACTGGAGCTAAACTTGTTGCTGAAATGCATATTTTGGATTGATAATTCTACTAAAATTTATCTCTCTCCTGAAATCTGCATGTCTTCCCGAAAAAAGGTTTAAGATGCTTAATTGATCCTCTCAATGTACCTATCGCAAAAGAAAAAACAGTTGCTGCGTCAATAGTTTATTCCTGGTGCAGCTACATTTTTTTTGTTCTCTAGTTTCATTCAACTGAATTGAACTTCGATCGCGAACGCATAAATGTACCTTTCGAACGTTTCTCTCCAAGGGTAATTAAAATTGAAGAAAAAATTTGATTAATTTTTACCTCGAGCAGTTTGTACTTTCTATTATACCTTCTTATAAACTCTTCTTTATATATGTTTGTCTGGCAAATGTATCCGATCATTTTGACACATTTGGCATGAAACTAATTTACGAGAATTTTTTGATAAGCCTCCATAGTTACATGGAAAGAGTACGACTTTGAAACATTTTGATTCCTAGGATCTTGAGTTTGAAGTGTTTCAGAAAGATGAATTTTTTATCAAAAAAATATTTAAAGACTCGATTTCTCCCTCTATCCAGCTTGTGAATATAGAAGATTTCCGTTTAGCTGAACCGCTACGTGACGTAAACATTCGTTTAGCTGAACTCGGGAGAAATTCCCACCGCTGTCCCCCTCCACTTGGGTGATTCTAGAGGTGACTTCTAATTGGTTGCTACCGTCTGTTGCTTTCTTCTGGGAGTAGAGGGGGCCGCTCGAGTTCAGCTGAACGGAAGTCTCCTGGTTTCGTTTTTTGAAGTGCGTTTTTGCAGACTGCAAATATTCTTTCGTAAATTCAATATATATTTCCGTTTATTTGATACGGGAATTTAAAAGAAATCAGAAGCTGAAGAGAAGGTACTACATTCCATTACAGATTTTTTTCTCAAACGTACAGAAATTTAGGTGCACGTAACTTGCAATCGATAGTTCAAAATTGTTCAGTTTTAAACTTTTGATTTAATTTTGTCAAATCTTTCAAGTTCAAAGTTTAAACTTCAAGTTTAAACTTAAATAGTTTATTCTAAATTTATTCTTCGACTGCTCTAATTTTAAAAAGTGCAACAATTTGAAGTTGTATGCTCTCCTAGAGAGATTATTTAATAACTTCATGAGAATATAAAGCATAAAAAAATAGTTCCGAAGAGGTCTTGGTATTTTCGAAACATCTTGCACACTTCATTTTATTATTCAGGGTGGTCGCTAGTTCGGAAGATAATGTTAAATTCATTATTTGAATTTCGTAAGCTTGAGATTTGTTTAATTCATGCAGAAAAATGCGATAATATTCGCTCCATTTAGAAAAATTATTAATAAAATGGTAAAGTAAATACGAGGAGCTATTTTAAAATAGTTTGAAAAAAAGCGGGTAGGAAACGTCTTTCATCACTTCTCGTGGTAGATGATTTGAACCTAATTCAAACTGCATATTTCTGAGTAGACAGGCCGAGTTCTGTACCAAGATTCCTGCCTTACCGTCTTTGATACCATTCTACAGCTCACGGGTTCATGTCCATGCTAGTTTTTCTTCAAGAAATAGAAAACTTATCACGGACATGAACCAGTTGAGCTGCCTAATGTTCCTGGAGTCGGTAAAGTAGAAATGGTTTCCTTTTCCATTTTTTTTGATAAATTATTTTTGACTGAAATTTAACTCTGGTTTAAATTTTCTATCTTTGGAGACCTTTCATTCATTCAAAATTGTATTTCAAAGGTTTAGTGTAATAGGATAGCAGTTTACTTGAACCATTTCAGAGACTTGCTAATGCCGAAAATTGAATGCAACTCGAGCATGTAAATTCACTATGAACTTCCGAAGATGCGTGACCCAATTTTGAGCCTCAGTAAACGCAACAAGACTGACGATAGGGTTTGAGGCGTGAGTCGACCACAACAGACACATCCGTAACAATAGACTCATATCCTCAACTCTGATTTAATTTCAAAATTGAATTTCAGACCTCGCGAGTTTAAGCTCGAAATTCTTTATCAACATATTTTTATTTGATAAATTTAAACACTTTTTCTTGAGTTCTTGAGCTACGTCAACATCAAATAAACATTTATTAATATTATAGAAACAATTTAAATGCGGTGAACTGGGGCTAAATGGTGCATTTGGGCACAATGTGTTCCCTCTTTTATCAAGAATGTTCTAGAAGCTTAGCACGGACACGAGCCACTACAGCTGTGGAATCTTCTCGATGTCCCGCTTTCCCCAGATATGTGCCGTTTTGCCCCAGTTTCCGGTAACCTAAGTATAATTGATTTCTCGACGTGAGAATACCGGCTGGAAGGTTATTACTTTTGTGAGAATAAAATTATTGCAATGAAGCGATACTAGGATAAAATTACATGCGTTAGGTAAATAATAATAAAGGCGTGATACTTTGGTATGGGCTAAACTGAACTTAACAGGGAAAGTGAGATTGCATACCCTCTTTTTAGCTAGAATTCTTCTGAGAGTGGCTTCTTCTTAAGGATAGTCTTGAAAATTTTGAGTAACTTAAGATAACAGCAGGACTCTCTCAATCCCTGCGTTGGACATCAGATATTTTTAGCAGCTTTTAGGCTATGCTATACACAACCGATTCCTACCTTACCGACACTTAATTGCAACAACTCACGTGCATAAAAATTTAGGTATCGGTTTGGAAATCTGAGGAATATTCTGAAAGGGACTAAGGAATCTTTGCGTGGTCCCAAATTTCTGGAGGTTGAACAAAAATTTTCGAAAGTTTATTTTTTTGTAGTCCCAGAAGTTTAGAACAATACAAACGTTCATTCAGGCCTGTGGACCGATTTTTTATTGTTTTAATTTGATACCCTAATCCATATGGACATAAGTTGTTGCTAAAAATGTCGGTATAGTAGGAATCGGATGAGTATGGCATGCCCAGCAATGGCCACACAAAGTTTTCCGTCACTTGGTCCAGTTTTTTAGGCGTAATTTTAGGGCTCCTTAGTCGGTAGCAGTAGCAGTACTGAATGCGATTTATACATTTTTGAATTAGATATAATCCATGAAGAATAAATTAGGATTTGTAATATTCTTTGAAAGTATTTTAGAGTTTTGGAAATATTTTAGAACAGTCTGATTTTCTGAGAAAAGAATTTTTCTTGTGGAGAGTAGGCGAGTTATTTTGAGTGTCAACGTGCCGTTCAGAAAATGTATACTTTTCAGAACTTCATCTGAAAGTTTGAATAGAAAGTTTTAAAGTCAGATAAACTCATATAACTTTAGCTTTGTTATTACAAAAAAGATGTTATCTCAACAAAAGGGTTGGATTTCTTATATGCAAAGATGAATTTTCGTTTAGAAAGGTAAAATTGTAACCAAAAATGAGCGCATTTTCAACGAAAAAGTTGAATTTTCAAATTGAATTGTCTGAAAAAATCAACATTTCGGGTGGGAATCGAACTATTTTGTGTGAAATAAATGGCCATGCTATATTCATGCGATTTCTACTATACCGACATTTTTTCGCAACAACTTCCGTCCATAAAAATTGAGGTATCAAGTTGAAATTTTAGGGGATTAGTTAAGACGCACGAAGGCACCAGGGCCGAATTAAGGCCGAAAAAATGCGAACAAATAGGTTTTTCAATTTTTTAAGGGATTTAAATTGACAAAATTTTCGTGAAAGTGATTCGAAACGATGATTCAAATTAATTTGTGACCGCAAAAGGGCCCCCACATTCTTAATTCGGCCCTGTAAGGCACCATTGTATTATTTTTTTTGGTCGATAGGCACTAATGAACGTTTGTATTATTCTAAGTCAGGCGCGTAGCCA
>WSXT02193866.1:0-35396 GCA_011762715.2 Neuroterus valhalla
TCATATCACGATGTTTGTCGCCACTAAACTCCGAAACTACTTCATAAATCTTGATGAAATTCAGTATACTGTGTGTTTTTTGGTCCAACTTGATGGATAGGATAGTTTTTATGCCGTTTATTAACCTCAATATATTTTTATCGCAAATTAAGTTTATGGACAAATAGTTAAAACTTTTACGGCATCTAGGTTGGATGAGTAAGTAATAGACGGCATCATATTCCGATTTCCTACTGCTACAATCTATTTTACGTCACATGTGTTTGATTTTTTCTACTTGAAAATCAGCCATAAGACTTGTTTTTGATAATACGATTTTCTTCTCTGGAAATTGAATCACTTGCTAGAAAGATAACCCACTTTCTTGAACATCTTTTTTATTGTTGAGAGATTAAACTATTCTGTTCAGATTTTGTTTCGTTTTTTATTTTTTTTTTTTATTCACTGAACTGAAAATTGAACTTTCCATTTTTCAAATGCATGAATTCGAATATTTGGTTGAAAATTTGATTAATTCGTTTATAATTCATCTATTTCGTTATAAAAATTTTTTTACGTTCATGAACTAAACCGATATGTTTAAAACTTCGGCTTCTTGGAATGCCAAACTTTTCTTTTCTAAATTAAAAATTGATCATCTTGTATTGAAAATAAAATTTGCCTTTGAGCTGGAAAAATTAAAATGCTCTTGGTTCATATTTAATCTTTTTCGTTAAGAAAATTCGACTATTGAGTTGAAAATTCAAGTATTCGGTGAAAACCTTATCTCCTACAAAAATTTAATTATCATCTTGTAAATGCAACTATTTGCTTCGAAATTACCTTTTTTCGGACACTATCTTTTTGTGAAGATCATATTTTTGAACGGTGAATTTAACTATATAATTTGCGGTAGAAAATATGAATTCGTATATTTTTAAGATCCACTTCTTAGATTTGTAATTCGGCTGAAATTCTTGTTCGGCTTAAAATTGAACCATATTGTTATGGTATTATATTTTAAGGATGAAAATAAAAACAAAGGTCGAAAATTAATATGTTGGAACTTTGTCTTTTGTGGTAAATCAATCTTCATAGATTAAAATCCATCTAGATAAACGAAAACTTCCGCTATTTTTCTAAAGTTCAATTATTCTGTTAACAATTGAACTATTTTGATATAGCAAACTTTTTTGGTCGAAAATTCAACTTTTTGTTCATAAATTAGACTGTATAATTGAAAATTCATATTTTTTTTCCAAATTTGATTATTTTAATTACAATCAAAGTATTTCGTCAAAGCCATCTTTTGCGGTCGAAAATTCAAACGTGTTATTGAAAACTAATCCTTTCCAAGAAAAATTAATTTTATTAGTTGAAAATTAAACTACCGGCTTAGAAATTCCGGTATTAAGTTGATGTTTCATCGATTTTGTTTGAAGGTTGATTCTTTTTCTTGAAGACTAAACTATTTTTCTAGAGTCACATTTTTTGGACGAAAATTAAGATGTGTTTTTAATTTATAATAGAAAATTGATCTCCTTGTTTAAAAATTCAGCTATTTAGTTAAAAATTAATCTATTTGTTCAAAGTTCGATTATTTTATTCAAAATTGAACTATTGTATAAGAATAATATTTTTTCGTAAAAATTTTGTATATGACGAAAGGAGGACTTTGGAATTCTTGATTGATATTATAAAAAATCTTAGAAATCTTCACGCAAATTCCATTCCTCAGATTTTTGCGATTTCATTCTATGACGTCATCAGGAACATTCTAGTAGCTCAACACGGACACGAACCACTAGAGCTGTGGAACGTTCTCGATGTCGGTAACATATCGGTAAAAGAAATCTTTATTGAAAATCAGCCTAACCTATCTATTTTTTTATAGGAAATGTAGCTGTTTTTGGTTGAAAAACTAATCTCCCTTGTTTGAAAATATGACTATCCGGTAAAAAATACTTCACATTACAATTATGTAATAGATAAACAATTTAAAATAATTATTGAATGTTTATTTTTTGCGGGTAAGAGAACTTCAAGATTGCTTTTTCCAGCGTATGCTTTTTCAGATGGTAAAGTTCCGAAGGGTTGGAAGGAATGATAGTGTATCAATTATTTTTTCTTCCGATCACTGAACGTGAGCAAAGACCCATCATATTTCCTTGATGTCTTCTTGGTGTGACTACCGAACAGGATACAGTTATAAAGAGATTTCCTTCCCCTTTTCAACTCTTAAAGTAGCATCGTTTTTCATATTGATCGAAGAATAATAAACGCCTGTGAATATAGAATGATCAGAAGAGATTTCGGGACAAATCTGCTCAGTCAGCAAATCACGATTTGCCAAATAACTTTGGAAAAACAAGTTCCATCGTTCTAAAATTTAGTATATTTTATCATCTGTTTATATTTCATTATAAACAAATCGGACAGTTATTTAGATTATAGCGGTAGTAAATAAATAAACATGAGTATTACATAACCTACTCACTTGAGAAGTTGTGATTTATAAAGTTTGTTCAGCTTTCGAAGGTTAAAAATGAATCTTGAGATTTGCTTTTTTCTGTTTGTTACCCTAATTATGTTGTTTTTTGTTTCACTCCTGGACATGCAGAAGCATTTTTTCATGTTTAATTTATTAAATATTTGAGCAGCACTCCTCCTTTGCTATGCTGCATGTCCAGGAGTGAGTTAGATCCGATACGCTCCTATAGTGCAATACCGTAACTAAAGTAAAAAGCGGGAGATTCTGAAAAATATAATTGTAAGGAGTGATGTAGTTATTGTTTATTAGTTTTGATTATCAAATTATGATATACGTCACCTGATGTTTGACAAAATTGAGAATTTTTTTTTATTATTCTTGTTGGAAATTTTACATTATGGTTCAAAATAAACTTTCTGAATCGCAATTATTATTTCTGGGATGAGATTTCTATTTTCTACTTAATTCTTGTTGGCTTGAATAAGCAATTTTTTTGCTAAGAATTCGTCTACTTTGGTCAGGAATTCCATTATTTTCGTGGAGAGTTAAACTGCTTTTATAAAAATGAACGTTTTCATTCAAAATTCGTCTCTTCTTAGCTACATAATTCCTATTATAAAATTCAACTTTTTGGATGAAACTTTATATTGTGCGATAAAAAACTTGTCTCTTGGCCTAAACGTTCAACTACTTTAATAAATATTTGTCTTATTGACTTGGAATTCTATTATTTTCATAGAAAGTTAGACTATTTGTTTGAAGATCAATTTCTTTCTTCAAAATGAGTCTTTTTTAGAAAAAAATTTTATTATTTCCATGGAAGATCCAAATATTTGGATGAGAATCCATACTTGAAAAAAATCGCCAATCCGTTATTTCGATCAGAAAATTTTACTTCTTCCATAGAAAGTTCAACTATTGAATTGAAAATTTAATTTTTTTGTGAAATTCGTCTTTCTGGATTGCATGAGAATGGGCTGTCATCAATAAATACGATTATCCGGTATAAACTTATGTACTTCTAACTAATTACCCTGACACAAAATTAGTTATTATCGCATTATTTGAGTGCAACACTCATGTAAACAATGTTATGTGTATCCCATAGGCAGCCATGTTGGTTAGTTCGCTAGATGTCCATCAGGTCTCGCATTGCAACTTTAAATTCCCAATGTGCCTCAGCAAGGAAGCACTTTACTGTCACCAAGACCCAATTGATGTAACCTTTTAGAAATAAATCTACTAAGCATGAAACGCAACACTGATTTGGTGTAACAACGGGTGAAAAAGGCATTTGAAGCTTTGGGGTGAAAAAGTGAAGGTTTTTATTTAGCGCAAAGCCGCACGCGACCCGTTTGTATGAATATTTACGGCTGTCAGTCGCTTATACGATCGGTACGACTCCCGGGACGCTCGTTTTCAAACGTCCCTGTGAATTCGTTATATTGCGTAGGCCAACGCGACGCCTGTACAGATACAACCGGTTGCACTCAGGTGTAGGAATGCGATCGCGTGTAGGCGAATTTCGCGCGAAGCTTAGCGCTCTCTGTTGCCCCGAGATATTAATTACGATGGGCCGACCTGCAACCCAATTTAGAAACAAGGACCTTGTTTGCATACGAGATCCATCCCCTATCCTTCGTTCACATAAAACGGGCAAGCGTAGAAGGCCCACACGCACCAGAACGAAGCTTGATGCTAATTACTACTAGAATATTTCTGCACCAAGGGACTTTCTAATTTGAGGTCCCGATAGGGAAAACCATTCCTTCATTGTTTCAGAGTCAAGTTGGTTACAGAAACAATATTGATGCTTTGAGCTTCTTTCATCTCAAGCTAGAGGCAGATGGCGCCAGGCTACGTCAGTCCTATCATGGTTGCTGCACTTACATACCTTCAAATTCATGGTTGTGTTGGCGTGTTGGTGAGCCTGCCTGTGTGATCAACAAAACAGAGAACATAACCTTTAAAGTCAACGTTTGTCAGACACAGTTGTCGTTGTTGTTCCTATAGTTCAAATGCGATAAACAAAATGAAATGCAGTGTAATAATATCATCTGGATTAAAGTGTGCTCACGACAGGCTCACGAACACGCAAACACAACCATGAATTTGACGGTGCGTAAGTGCAGCAGCCATTACAGGATTGACGTAGCCTGGCGCCATCTGCCTCTAGCTTTAGGTGAAAGAACATAATTATAGACGTGCCTAGATTGAGGCATTAAAAGATAGATAACACGGTCAGGCAAAAATAACTTCCGTGGACCAATTGATTTCCTGAATACATTTTTCATTTATTCTCAGTTGTGAACTGGCAAGACGGTGACGCTCGAATGCAGTAACACTCGCTCCAATTACACTGAGACCTCTTGAGAGCGTTTGGACGCACATGAAGCGTTTAGAGTATTTTTATTAGGTCACAAAATTTCAAAATGGCCGGATGCCTTGAGGAACGCTTTAATTTTTGTTCAGCTGACATATCAGTGGCGCACAATGTATTAATTTCTGCTCTAATCAATTCGAGGACGTCCAGTTGATCATTCCGAAGTAAACAATCCGGACTGGGTTCCTCGCAAAAATTTAGGTTATGCTATGGGCACAGCTTCAAGAAGACCATCTGCTTCTGCAAGACATAAAAGGTGGGAGAATAACTCAATTGAAAAAGTAACGAAGTGGAAATGGGCACGGCTTCGAAAACTGACAAACACTAGATGCAATAGACAATAGACTTGGTTTTCCTCAAGGCTATTGGACATTTTGGAATCAAGTCATGTATGAAAATACTCCATTGCAGTATGGCCAACTGTTAGTTATTCAGGAAGGGGAAAAATGTTCCTATAGGTTCTAAGATATCATCAATACAGTTGCTCATGCCAACAGCTGGCGTTCTTGATAGGTATCCATGTAGATGCAGCTTCCGACCTCATTCGCAATAGGCAAGCGTGCGTCATACGTAGCAGCACGTTTAGCCGGCACATAAGCATGGATATTTTTGATAACGGTGTACTTCATTCAAAAAAATATGCCTGCGCAATTTATATTGTCATTAGAAATACGGAAAAAAGAAATGGATTGCGAAATTTGTGATGAACAATGGAAATAATTGGTTCCAAGCATAACGAAATATCATATAAATTGTGAGAAACATTCAAGAATTCCAGATTGTAAAAACGAACAAAATTCCTTATAAGTAATAATACGAGAAATACTCACATGTGCATGACCAAAAATAATTGAAGAGAGTTAAACTTACCTGAAACAGAAATTATGAGAATCTTAATTGAGAAAAGATAAAAAGCATTATTCTTATTCATGCTGCGTCAGTCATCCTGAAAAACTGGCGTAGCTAGAAAAGGGGATGGACTCGTCGTCCCTAAATTTCAGAGTGACTAGCCATAATTATGGAGAATTTTCTGACTGTTCATCCCGAATTGCGGAACGACAAGATGCTTAACCTTTTCTATTAATAATGAAGAATTATTTCACCTTAGTAATCCAAATAAAAATCAACACCTACTTTTTAAACCTGAATCTGTGGAAATCAATTGCCGAATAGTGAATTCAGTCGTTATTCTTTTGCTCTTATAATATAAGTGAAACTTGGTTTTAATCTCTTCGGGAGGTCTTCCTGTAGTTTCCCTTTCCCTTGGCTAAGAGTGTGAGCAAAATTTCAACTTGTTTAATAGGGTCGAACAAAAAATATCTGTATGGCATAACATTTACGATTACCCCGAAAAAGATTATAGCCTGATGGTACAAAAAAAAGAAAAAAAAAGATACCAATGTCGGACGAATAACACTTATATAATCCGAAGTTGTTGGAAGGTTACTAATTTTGTTCAAACTCGATTGATTTTTGTTCCAAAATACCAATTTTCAATATGGAACGCCAATAATGTAACAAAAAATGGTTGAAAAAAACTTTATTATATTCGATTCAAAATTAATAAGATAGTGTGACTTGGATATAATTCTATACATGAAAATAAATAATCAAGTATGGAAATTGACAGCTATTCCTGTTAAATTCAATTCTTCTGATTATATTCACAATTAGATTGATATTGAATAATATTCATCAATATTATGAATAATGTTTAATTAATAATGAGATATTTTTTATATTTATCATTCAAAATTTGCAATTTTAACAAACAATCAAACGCTATCACAAAATTTTCACATTAGAATATGTAAAAAGAATCTAAAAGTTATATTTTTCAAAATAATGTTATTGAAATTATGAGAGTTAAGGACCCGGCGTCAATAAGGGAACATTAGAAAAAGCGCATAGTTTCATATGATAATGAAAATCTCCACATTCTGAGACCCCCTGAGTCACAAAAAATGGTTTTTACGAAGGTGTCTGCCTGTCTGTATGTCTGTCTGTAGTCTGTAATCTGTGTACTCGATAACTTTCGAAAGAATGATCGGATTGGATTGCCCTTTGGCACACATTTTGAGGAACGATATGACGAATATGACGAGTAAGCATTCTTTCGAAAGATGATTACCTTGACTATGTTTATGCTAAACAACATTTTGGTATAAAAAAATAGTGTTGGTGTAGGATATGGCAGAAAAAAAGTTCACGACATTACCCCCATCAAAATTTGGGGGGAAATGTCGTGAAATACTTTTCGAGTGCAGTAAAGGTGCCAAAATGTGGAAGAAATAATCGTTCCTGGTTTGATTCCATAAAATAGAATATCATTAGGTATTTTTAAAAAATGGTTGCATTGAAATAAAATGTTCATAAAATTTTTTCTCATTAGTGACGCTTTGTTTTATTTTTTTCACGCTCTTTTACAATTATCATCATCATTATTTTTTAATAAATATTAGTAAAATAATAATGAAAAGCAATAAGAAATTACATGAATTTTATCAAATTTTTACGATTCTTCGAAAAATTCACAATTCAGTTACGGAAAAAAATTTTCCAATCTTAAAAAACCTAATTTCATCGAAAAACTTAAAGATACAAGCTCTTTTATCAACAAAAATTGACCCAAGTATGAGCATTTGAAATTTACTCTTCCTCTCTGTGATTCACGACATTTCCCCAAAGCAAATTCACGACATTTCCCCAACGGACATTTTTCAGGTTAACTTTGACAACTCGATAAAAAACAAAATTTTTCCAAAAATGAAACACTATTCTTCGTTATCGGGAGATTTGGCTTAGGAAAATTCTTACATCGTATATTTTCCGGCGAGGGAAATAAATTTTTTGCCACAACAAAAAAACACCTTTGTCGTACAGAGAACGGACGTTTTTAAAATAACGCCATACCTTTTGTCACAAATAAACAAAGATCGCTAGTATTGTATGCATGAGTTCCATCAGTCACAAGGAACTTACCTTACAAATGGCTGGTATATCATTTTATTCTTTCAGTCAAAAACACCGATTCACGACATTACCCCATTCACGACATTACCTCCTCCTACTCTACGTAAAAAATGAAACAAATTATCCTTATGACTTTTTTTGATAAAAGCAAAATTGTCAGAGTTATGGCATTTTCAAAATCTTAAAATATAAAAGAAAATGAGAATTTTTAGCCAAATTACGCAAGATTGAAAAGAAAGTCAGAGAGAAAAAATGTTTCTTTTTGAGAGCCCTACAAGATCGTGAATACAACTTCTTGAAATTTCTCGAAAAATAAAGAATTACAATTTTTATCACACAAAAAAGAAGAAAAAAAAATAATCGGTGAACTTGATAACTATCGAAAGAATGATCATATTCGATCAGACTTTGGCTAGCGTTTTGAGAGACCAAAAATACAAGTCGAGTTCGTTAACCAGATGTTTTGAATCAAAAATAAGAGAGGGGGAGCATTTTGAAAATTTTTTGGATTATTTTTTCTAAGACTTGAAGATTCTAGGTACGGTTTCTTATAGTAGGTTAAAATTGAAACAATTTATCCTCATGATTTTTTTTATCAAAACAAAATTGACAGAGTTGTGGCATTTTCAAAATTCAAAAATCTAAAAGAATATGAGAATTTTCAGCCAAACCAAGCAAGATATGAAAAAATGTTTGGAAAAAAGTTCCTTTTTGGAAGCCCTCCAGGATGATCTTTACAACTTCTCGAGTTTATCGAAAAAAAGAAAATTCAAATTATGGTCGCACAAAAAAAATGAAAAATAGAAAGATTCATTTTTTAGTCAAACTATGCAAGCTACGGAAATATATATATATATATATATATATGAACTTTACTTGCGCACCAAAAAAAGATCTACAAATTTGGTAGAATTTACTTTTTGATAGGAAAAGTAGTTTTTGCTCCATTTATAAAAAAAACCATAAAATGAATTCATTTTAATCAGCAACCATAAAAAGCAAATAATACCATTTTTTTAAAAATGACTAAGGCTAACACACAAGATTGATAGAGAAGAGTTATTTACCCGAAAAATATCTGTAAATTTTTTATCATTTTTCCCATTGGACGCGTAGTTTTTGTTTCAATCGTGAAAAATAAAATTAAAAATTGAAAAATTGGATTTCTAGAAAAACTAAATAATATGTGGAAAAATTAGTCAACAAAACTTCTCTACCGCATGGACAAACTTTGATCGAGTGCGCAGCACGAGACACGCGATGAGAATGTTTCCGTTAAAGCCGGAAAAGCTTTAACAAAAGAGAATTCACACTCATCAAATTAAAGTAATCGACATTTTGCTTCTGAGTTTCACAAGCTCTATATAAAACTGTAGGGAGGTACAAAGACCAAGCGCGTAGCGCGAGGTAAATTCATAACCGAGCGCGCAGCGCAAGGTCAGATTACCATCGAGCGCGAACCGCGAGATCCTCAAAATCATTCTTCTTCGTTAATTTGAGATATTTCTTACAATGAATTCAAATATCTTCTGGTTGAACTATCAACATTATTACGTTTTCTGTGAATAATTTATTTTATTCATTTGAAGATTCAACTGTTTTGTTCAAAATTCCTTTTCTTTGGATTAAAAATTTAAAAATTCGGTTTCAAATGAAATTTTTTTTTATGTCATTAAATGTTTGATTAAAAAATAAGATTTAGAAAAACACATTTGTAGATATCCACTTTTCATGTTGAAACATTATATTTTCGAATGAAATTCGTCTTTATTGTTAGAATGAAAATCTTTTTGGTAGAAAATGCACCTTTTCAGTGGAAAATGTGCCGATTTGTTTGCAAAATTGGGTACTTTCTTGAAATTTATCTTTGCTAGTTGAAAATTGTCTTTTTCTTCCAATATTGACGTGTTCCACACTTAGTTGAAAATTCATCTATTCTTTTCAAGCTTTGATTATTATTTCATAACTATTCTGTATTGTTGAAAATTCATCTTTCTTGGTTGAGTATAGATTTTTTTGTTGGAAATTTAAGTACAAAAGGTTAAGAAATTCATTTATATTGTCGAGGGTCCAATCATTTTTTTTCGGAATCAATTTATTTTTTGATGTCATATTTTTGGTCGTGTATTTAGTTCAGTTCTTGAATTTTTGGACAAAAATGAATTTTCTGGTTAAAAATTCAATTATTTGGTTCGAAAATGAGCCTTTTTGTAACTTTGCATCCTTTTTGTCAGAATTTTGGATTCATTGTTGAAAATTCATCTTTCTTGGTTGGATATGAACTTTTCTTGTTGAAAACCCAACTAAATTAGGGAAAACATTAATTTACTTTGTTGAAGGTTCAATAATTATTTCATTAAAAATACGATTATTTTGTTAAAGTCATGTTTTTGGTCGAAAATTCAACTATTTAGTTAAACTCCTGGTTGAGAAATAATTTTTTGATTTAAAATTCAATTTTTTAAATTGATGATTAAACTAATTAAAAATGTATCGATTTTGTTCAGAGTATCAATTTCTTGGTTTAAACTGAACTATTTTCCCAAAGTATTCTTTCTGGTCGACGGATCAACAGCATTGTTCAAAATTCACCTGTCTTGGTCGAATATGAACTTCATTGTTGAAAATTCGAGCCAATTCAACTATTTTGTTGAACTCTCGGTTAAAAATAAACGTTTTGATTGATGATTCAACTATATGTCTTTATACGAAACTATTTTGTTGAAAATTCATTCATTTTATCAAAAGTTACCATTTATTTTTGAATAATCAACTGTATTGTTGAAATTCAACTTTTTTGTTAGAGTCATATTTTTCGCCGTTGAGTTAACGGCGATGCCACGCTCACAAAACCACTTCCTGTCTGATGAATAAAGTTAAGGAGCGTTGGCAGCGGTTAGTACTTGGATGGGTGACTGTCCTGGAATACCACGTCTGTTGGCATGTTGGCGGGAGACTGGTGTCCACCTCTTCTCAACCTCAAATTCATTTTGTGGATAAAATGTCAGGAATATTCAACGTTCGCAGTTGATAATTGAATTTGGTTTGGAATCAAATTATTTCGTTGAAAAGTTATCCATAAATTTTTTTTTTTACTCAAAATCAAAACCTTCTTTGGTAGGGAAGTTACTTCTTCCTTCAAGATTCAGCATGCAAGTTACTATAAGACTATTTCAATTATGGTTAGAAATGTAAAAATTAGATTTAAAAAATCTAATACCTTCTCGATGAGAATGTAAAAAAGTGTTTCTTTGGCTCGAAATCAACTGTCCATGGGATTTAATGTTTTTAACTGATAATTCAAATATTTTGGATCTTTGGTTAAGACTTCATGTTTTCTGGGAAAAATTGAACATCTTGGTTAATTTAAAAATTTGTATAACACATGCATGATTTCAGACCTTTTCGACGCCTATGAAGCGGGAGTGAAGCTTTACGTTTCACCCCCTAGGGAGTAAAAAGTACTTTTTACTCCCTAGGAAGTCAAAAAAAGAGCTTAAGCTCCGCTCTATGGGCATCGAGAAATGTCGGAAATCATACTCTCGTTGGAAAAGTCCCTCTTTTACCCCTAGGTGCATAATATACTATTTCGAGTGGAAAATACCACTTTTTCATATCAAATTCGTCTTTTAGACTTGAAAACCTAATATTCTGGACGAAGGATCGTCTTTTATTCTGCAGTTATTTTTCTATAAAAATTTCACCTTACTAGTTAAAAATTTCACAATTTGAATAAAAATTCCTGTTTTTGGGTTAAGAATTTGACTAATTCGTTGGTATCTTCCCCAAGCAGAAAAAAATTTGACGTATAATGCCGGAAACAATTTTGGGACAACTGAACCTGCTCTTCGTAGAGTTTTTCTGCAGTTTTCCTCTCCTTTGGCTAAAATTCCAAGCAAATGCGACCGCTTCTAGAACAATCATTAATTTCACATCACGCCACAAGGAAGAAAAAGAGACTCTTGTTTTGTACCACTATTAGCCCAACAACGCAAAAAGCTCTACTAAGATTCTACAAATTATTATAACTGCAGCGGAAATATCTTCAGAAGAAATTCTTCTGTTTAAGATACAACTGTGAACTGTTGTTATGCAGCTTTGTATCTAATGCATGTCGAAAGAACTTGAGAGAAGAAATATAGAGCTGGGGGCATATCCCTAGGGAGTAAGCATCTTTTGTGCTCCATAAGCGTTTAAAGCAAGTACCAAAGGGTAGGAGGCAAAAATCTCCTCCAAGATGAAAGTGTAAGCGATTCTTAGGATGGTTTTCACCAAATTCTCCCCTTCTTCTACACTTTACACTCTCCTTCTCACTCTTTCTCGATCTTTTTTCTTTGCATTTTCCTCTTACCCTTCCTGTCCCTCTTTTCCTCCCTGCCCCTTTTTCCCTCTCTGTCCCTCTTACCCTTCTTTCCCTCCAGCTTTAGCCCTGCATTTCAACCTCGTCATAGTTACTCCTCGGCAGGCGATATAACGTTATGAATGCATAAAAACCTCCGTAAACTCGAGGAGTTCTCCCTTTTTCTCTGGGAGATGCCCGGAGGGACGAGTCTGATTTTAGGAACCATTTTTCAAGCAGAAGCCTGCACCGGTTTGGGACGCTCCAAGATGGGGGGAATCAACAAAAAATGGCCACACTGACGATTTGCTGCGAGGATAAAAAAAATTTAATCTGTGGAACTTTTAATGTATTTTTCAAGACGATGGTTTACTGAAATTTTTATGTTCCTAAGCTGCATTCTTTCTTTTGAGAGGACCTGTTTCCAGAGATTTTGTATTTGATTCAATAAATTTTTGTCATGAAAATGAGTATTTTAAGTAGGGATGTAAATTATTTTTAATAAGATTTATCTGCAGAGGTAATCATGAACGTAAAATTTTTCGAGCATTCAGAGGCTTACTTAAAGAGAAATTATTACTATATATTTGAAACTAGCAATTTTATTTGTGCGCTACGATGACGATAAACATTGCACTGTCAAATGATAATATTTAAGTATAAAGCAAGATTACTATAATCACAATTTTTAATTTCACTCTTCAGAAACTTAAAAGAAGGATGTTTTGAGGGTCAGCGAGTTTGGAATGTTCAATTCAGAACATTATTAAATTTTGAATTATTCAATTTAGTTTGATCAGTTTTCGTATGTTTTTATTCAAAGAGCAATAATTTTTCATCGTTCTACGGATTTATTTATAAATGGGCTTCAAATATGGGAAAGACGCTTGGAAAAATTTAATAACTGCCACAGTGAACCTTTATAAACTAGAATTTGAAACCCTACCATTTTGAAAGTTTGAATCAAAACATTTTTGACTATCACGAAACTTGCAAATTTGCAAAACTTCCAATTTTCCGGCTTTGGCATAAACTGATCTTAGCAAAATTATTTATTTAAGCTTTTAGTTCAAAATGTTGAAATCCTACAATATTATGCCAATCCAAATTTGAAACCATAAAATGTTTATTTTGAATCCTTAAAAAAATCGGGACCATTAGACTAAAATTTTTAATGTAAGCGGGATACATGAATATTTCGGTATCTGAAATTCAGACTGCGCTTATGTTGCGAACCAATGCGAGAGGAATTCTTGGATTCTCAATATGCATTCTGATTTAGGCATAAAAATAATTCTAGGTTTGTTCTGCAAAGTATAATTCCAATAGTAGGCATTGAAAATTATTATTTACCGAACATAAAGTGTTAAAAACTAAATATTTATTGTATAGAGTAAAAAAGCACGTTCATTGTTAAAACTGTTATTCTCGAAGAAACTATAATTTTACAATATCAGAAGCCTGATGTAGAATAAGTGTCACGAGTTGACCAGGGCCGAGGCGCGGCGCCACCCATCTACGTGGGCTACGTTTGAAATAATGCGTGTCAAAATGTTAAAAATTGTTTTTTTTTCGTTATAAAAAACATCTCGCATTTTTCTGTGCAAGGAAAGGATCCTTATGCTTTTTGGAATTTCTCAAACTAAAAGTACGGCTGCAAATATTCATTCAATTGATTTTAGACGTTAATATTACATTATTGTGTATCATTTTCTCAAAAACATACTTCAATGCGTTTATACTTCAATCACTATTCGAGTAAAAGTGATTGGAGGCAAAGGAATTAGAAATACAATAATGAGAAATTGCTGTAATTGATATGAATAAGTAGTTCCGTTGAAAGCTTGTCGTTTTTGGTTAAATTCAACCATGTATTTACAAAATCCTTTTTTTTGCTGAAAAGTATTTTTTTGCATTCAAAACCTACATAATACATTTCTGAATGAAAGATTATGTTTCCCATATAAAAATTCAACCAACATGTTGAAAATTCATGTATATATTTGGAGAATCTTTTATTTAGTCCTAGATCAACTTTTTTGTTGGAAATTTATATTTTTGTTTGAACATTCAACTATTTTGATGAAGAATTACACCATTTATTTTAAAATATATCTATGATGTGAAAATTACCCTTTTCGTTAGAAAATCATAACTTGAGGTTGAAAATTTCACTTTTGCTTCAAGATATGAGAATTTCAATAAGAACTCGTATTTTTCAAAATATTAATCTTCTGAGATAAAAATTCTCCTAATTGGTTTAAAGCTTACCTAATTTGTTAAAAATTCTTTTTCCATCAGATTTACCTTTTTGGTTAGAAATTCGACTTTTCTGTTAAAGATTCGCTTTTCATTGAATAGCCTAAAGTTGTGCTTTTATCTGAAAATTTTATTATCCCATTTTCGGCTAGAAATGAAAATTTGTTTTTTGGTAGAAAATTGATATCCTTGGTAGATAATGGTTGTTAATAGATCTAATCCATTGAATGTTTAATAATACTTATTGAAAATCGAACTGTTCACTGGAAAATTAATCTTCTTGTATTGGAAATTCATCTCTCTAGCGATAGATAAATAACCTTCTTTTATACAAGTTCGAATGTTTTTGGTTGAATTTTAATATTTTTTATTTGAAAAATATACTTGCGGGAAATGAAAGATTTGTTCCTACAACTTCTTTGTATGTTGAAAATTTTCATTTGATTATCTCAGCATTTAATTCTAAAAATTTGATGAGGACAAGTGAGGAGGAATTTTTGCCCTATGAAAAAAGTTATTTATCTATTTCTTCGAAATATTCAGAGACGTTCATAAACAATAATTCGTTATTCAGTTGCTGAAATTATGTTTTTTTTCAAAATAAGAAGCGCAAAATAATTTATTGTTCTTTCAATTGAATTCCAGATGTTGGGTTTACTATTCTATTATAGGTTGTTGTGAATTCAATTATTTTGTTAAAGAAATCTTTTGTTTTCGGCAAAAGTTCAACTCATTGGTCCAAAGCTCAACTTCTTCTTCATTCTTCAAGTTAAAGATTTATCTCTTTGGTTGTCCATTTGTTTAATTATGCTTAAAATTTAAAATTTCCATTTAAAAATTCAACTATTGCATTTTTGGTATGGGATCCCCCTTTTTCATTGAAAAATTCAGATATCTAGCTGAAAACTTTTAGTGGAAAATTCTTGTATTTCGTTGATAAATAATTTTTTATTGAATATAAATTTTGTCCAAAAATACTTTATCAATGTGAATGTTAAACTACCAGCTGGAAAATACAATTTTCGAATTAATCGTTTTTTTCTGATTGAAATTTCAACTTTTTTGTATACAATTCGTCTGAGCTTGAAAATTGAAGAATTTTCTAGAAAATTAAATTTTTTGGTCAAAATTATCTCCCTTGCTGGAAATTCAAATTTTGGTTGAAAATTAAATCCTTTTTGAAAAATATTCAGCTAGTGGAGTTAGAGTTTACCTATTCAATAAATATTGGCATATTTATTATTGATAGTTTTTTTGTTTATGGAAATTCCCATTATTGATTGAATATCAACAACTTTCTAGAAAAAACCTCTAATAGTGTATCTTAACATAAAAATCTTTACAATTTTGTTGAGAATCGTCTATTTGGTTTAGGTTTTAAATTTTACGTCAAGAATTAATTTTTTTCAGTTGAAATTGACTAATTGAATTAAAAATAAAATATAATCGAAAACTTTGAATAAGAATTGTTTTTTCAAACAAGAGTATATATCCAAAAATGAATTTCCAATCGCATTTAAAAATCAGCTTGCCAAATTTCTCTCCTAAAAATATGGTGTTAGTCTGGAATCGAATTGGTTCCCAAGCAAATAAATTCGGACCACCGTTTGCACAGCGCGCCTGCTGTGTGCAAACCAGTTGAGCAGTAAGCGAAACGGGTTGCAGATAAACAGGGGCATCGCTCTCGGTAATCCAACCCCTACCCCAGAATAAAACAGATTTGTTGACCAGCTTTGAATAATGTGAAAAGAATTAGAGCGATTCAGATGAAAAAATTATTTTTTAATTAAATGCAGATCAGAATCCCAGATGAGAGAAATTATGTGAACTAGATACAGGGAAACTATAAGATGAGAAAAAAATGACTTTGGAAAAAATAGTAGGATTTCGAACCAAATAATTATTAAATTCAAAATCCGATGTATTTGTTTGAAGATTCTACTTTTTTCTTCATTCATATTTTATAGCAGAAGAATTATTTTCTCAACTAAGGATATAACTGATCCACTACTTTCTGGAAATTGATAGTATTTAGTTTTTAATTTGACCAATCGACTTTTGATACTTTTCTGTTGAACTCTTCTTTTTTCCCCTGCTTCAGAAAACTTCGCCTTTTTTTACGTTTTCACGCTCAGAAAGATTACCCTTAGAGATTATCCATCTATTTTTTGGAAAGAATTCATCTTTCCTACTCAAATTGCGAAAATTCTCTCTTGAAAATTATTGATTCGCTTTAAAATTCTTCATTTTTGGTAGATAATTTTTCTTCTCGATTGAGATCCAACACTTAACAATCGATGTAACTATTGTAAGATTCGTCTTTCTTTGTAGGATATCAACCTTCATCATTGAATGTTTGACTTATTGGTTCCAAATCGAATAACTTTGTTGAAAACTCACTGTATTAGATTAAGATCCATCTTTCTGGTTGAAAAACTAAACAATTTTGTTGAGAACTATTTTTTCTTAACTCAATCCTTTACATCAAGAATTCAACTTTCTTATCTCTGCTTGAGAATCGACCGTTCTTAGTTCAAAGTTCAACTTTTCGTTAGAAACTAATATTTTCGCGTAAAAATTTTAACTGTTCCTTAAAAAAATTAGGAGTTTTGGCACAAGAGTTCAATTGTTTTGTTTAAAATTGCAAATTTCTGGTTGCAAATTCTATTTCATTTGTGCACATTCAACTAGTGGGTTGCAAATTAACATTTTCTCCTTCTCTTGACTTTCTTCTTCTCTTCTTCTCCTATTTTGTTTTGCTCTTAACTGTCTCCTTATCATCTCCTCTCCTCCTCCTCTTTTCTTAACTATCTTCCTCGCTTAACCTTCTTCTCCTCTTCTTCTCACAACTCTCTCTTTCCCCCTCGACTCTCTTCTTCTCTTCCCTTCTTTCCTTAACTCTCTCCTTATATCCTTCTCTTCTTCTCTTCTCCTCTTACTCTCTCTTCCTCTCTTAACTTTCCTCTTCTCTTCTTCTCTTCATCTCTTTACTCTCTTTTTCTCTTAATTCTCTTCTTCTCCTCTTACTCCTTTAACGCTCTTCTTCTTTCAGGTATATCTTTTTCCCCTCTCTTCTTCTTTTATCTTCTTGTCTCTCCTCTTCTTCTCTCATTTCTTTCCTTCTCTTTTTTCTCTCCTTCTCTTCTGCTTCTCTTTACTCTATTCATCTCTTCTTGTCTTCTTCTCTTCCTCCCTTAACTCTCTACATTTTTTTAATCTATCCTTCTATTCCTATCTTATACTACAATTTTCTCGATTGTCTCCGTATCTTCTTCCCTTCTCCTCCTTTCTCTGCTTTTCTTGAATAGTATTCTCTCTGAACTCGCGTCTTCACTTCCTCTCTCCTCTCTCTCTCTTCTTTCTCAACTCCCCTTTTTTCTTCTACTCTTGTCCTCTTAACGCTCTCTTTTTATTTTCTTCTCTTCTATTCTTTTTTGGCTTCTTCCCTCAACTCTCCTCTTTTCTGCTTTCCTCCTTCTCCTCTTCTCCTCTTCTCTTCTTCTTCTTCTCTTCCTTCTTCTTTTTTTACTCTCTTATTTTCTTTCTTTCTCCACTCTCTTCTTCTTTTCTTTTTTCTTCTTCTTTTCTCACCTCGCCTTCTCTTCTCTTGAGTCTCTTCCTCTCTCAACTCTCTCTTCTTCTCTTCATCTTTTTACCTTTTTCTTCCAAGTCTCTTCTTGCTCTCTTCTTTTCTTTTCCCCTCAACTTTCTGCTTCTCTTTTTCTCCTTTTTTTCTCATTTTCTTCTTTTCTACTTCTCTTGACTCTCTTCTCTCCTTCTCCTCTTCTCTTTGTCTCCTTTGCTCTCCTTTCCTTATTTTCCGCCTTTCTTGACTCTCTTTATCTCTTCTTATTTTCTTCTCTCATCCTTCTAACTTCCTCCTCTTCTTCTCTTGTCTGACTTTCTCTTCGAACTCTTGTCTTCGTTTTTCTCTCATCTCTCTCCACCTGTCTCAATACTTCTTTCTATTCTCTTCTTCTCTTCACTTTCTCCTCCTATCCTCCTCTTCCTCTCTTCTCCTCATAATGCTCTCTTTCTCTTTCTCTTTCCTCTCTTCTACTCTCAACTCTCCTCATTTCTTCTTCTCGTGGCTTTCTTCTTCTCTCAACTCTTTTCTTCTCTTCCCTTCTTCATTATCTTCTTCTTTTCTTCTCGTTCTTTTTTCTCTTTTCTCTCTACTCCTTTTCTCTCTCCTCCCATTATTTTCTTCTTCTATACTTCTTTTCTCCAATCAACTCTCATTCTTTTCTTCTCTCCTTCTGTTCTTCTTATTTTCCCTTAACTCTCTTCATTCCTCATCCTTTTTTCCTCTTCTCCACTTCTTCTCTTTACTCTCTTCTTCTCTTCTCTTCTCTTCTCCTCTTCTAGTCTTTACTCTATTCTTTTCTTATTTTCTTTTTCTCTACTTCTTTTGTCTTATCAACTCTCTTCTTCTTTTCTTCTTTCCCCCTGGTCTTCTTATCTTCCTTCGACTTGATTATTTTCTTCTCCTCTCCTCTCCTCTCCTCTCCCCCTCTCCTCTCCTTCCCTTCTTCTCTTGTCTTTCCGCTACTCTCAACTATCTTATTCTCTTACTTCTTCCACTCTCTCCATCCTTTCTTCTTTTTTTTCTCTTCCTCTCTTCTCCTCTTCTCATCCTCTTCTCTACTTCTCTTCTTCGCTTTTTCATAGGAAACTTACGCTTCGAGTGTGTGGCCTAACGCACACACTGTTTTCCAAGGTTGGATTTTTCATGTTTTCCAAAATTGAATTTAGGGAACATGATTTGTGGAACTTTCCACGAAAAATTTTACGATAAAAAAAAAACCAGGTGACTGGAGGGTTCATAAATATGAGGAAATTGACTAGGTGGGAGGCGATTCTTTCGATTTAAGGGAATTCCGGTGCAAAAATGTGTTTCTGACATCCCTTAAATGAAATGAAATCTGACAGAGCTATAAAATATCGAAACCCGCTATGTGCTTACGAAGATCGGGAGTTTGCTTTCAAGAGTTTTTCCCAGAGGAAAGGATACGAAAAGTCGTAAAATTCGCGGAGACTCATCGCCTTCGAAGGCTTCTAAAGTAGAGGTGCGGTACATAATACAGAGAGCAGATAAAAGTAAAAAAAGGTGGAATGGAAAACATATGGAAAAATTGAAAATGCAGGAAGAATAAAATTAATATTCAAATTTAAATAGAATGAGGAAAGTCCTATCAACGTGACGACGATTTGAAGACAATGCTAATAAAAATCAGATTCTCCCGTGATCTTTCAGAAAATTCTGGTAATGTAGAAGTAAGCGGATTGAATATCAACTAGAAAAGTCAGATTTTCAAACAACAAAGTTATCAGAACCGCAAGGAGCCAGTGGTTCGCGAGATATCGTTCGGGGTTGGTGCGACTCGTGTTCGCGGTATTGCAGTGTCGCACGGTGATCCCAATCTACCAAAATCTTATAAGTTACGGCAATTTTCGTGTCGCTCATCTCTTTTCTTACTCTGTCGATGCTGTATTTTCTACTTTAATAAATAACTTTTAATATCAGAGTGCAAAAATAAATATTTTCAGTTAATAACAAACGTTGTGGAGTGTCGAAAAATTTTGTTGAAAATTCAATTTCTTAGTTTGAGATTTATCTTCAGTGGTTAGATATACGTTTAATTTTTGAAAAAAAATTGATTTTTCAACTACTTAATAGAACGTAAGACTACTCTTCTTTCGAATTCATTTCTCGACGATTCAATTCTTTGGTTGAAAATGTAACTATTTTGTAGTAAATTACCTTTTTTTGTTACAAAGACACCTGTTTTGTAGAAAATTTGTCTTTCTGGCTCTTTGCTTGAAAATGAACTTTTTCCTCAAAAATTCAAATCCTTCATCGAAAATTTGTATTATTGTCTTGAAGATTCAACAATTAGTAAATGAATTATTTTCTTTAAAATAAACTTTTTCATTTATGACTCATATTTTCATGAAAATCCTTCCGGATTATTTTCAGAATACACTGGAATTCCGAACATAGTCAGGTTTCGGGCTTGGCTATCAACGGCCTTGGATCATTATCGCGAGAGCTTCAAGGTGAATAGTAAGATCCGTATGAACGATTTCAATGTGATTTACGCCTGTTTGCGCAAAAGCGGAATTTCCCGCTTGGGTACTGTCCGCTTTCAACGTACGACATTTCTAGTGCCTCTCTCCCACCCCTTGGACCGTCCCGTCGACCAGAGACATTCTCGGAACAAAAGTCAACGGGATTGGAAAATTATTTGAAAACAAAATAATATAGCAGTGGCTATAATCTTGTGAAACAGATGCTAATGCAGTTGGCATTTAAACTCAACCTTCGAGAAATTTATCTTTCCTCGTGGTTAACTTGGTTCATTGATGAGAATCTACGTGAAATCGCGATGCCTGAGGGGAAGTGAGGACAAGTTGTGATCTTATCTACTGAAATTTAGGGAGCAGCTCTGCCGGAAATTGAGTCAAGAACGGTGCTCCAGGGAACGGTAGACGTAAATATTCACATCTGGATCATTTATCAAGAAGGATTTAAAAATATACGCACATCAAGTTTAAACATTCTAAATAGTTTTATTGCGCACAAAAAAAAAATATATCATGAATACAACGAAACGTTCTTAACCGATTGTTTAAAAACAGAAAGTTTATAAACAACCAAATCAGTAGTTATTTATAGAATTTTCGACTCAGGAATATGATTTGAAACAAAAAAAATCATCTTTCAAATAAAAAGCAAATAGATTTCTAAGCAAAAAAGTTGAAACTTCAATCACGAGGATCAACTTTATAACAAAAAAGTCAAATTAGGGACCAAGTAAATGGATATTCGAAAACTAGAAAAGAAAATTTGTAACCAAATAAGGATATTTTGAGATACATGGGTAAATTCTGGGAAAAATTGTATTCGAAAGAGTCCAACCAAATAAAAATGAATTTTCAACCAAAATGTGATCTTCAAAACGAGAAAATTTATTAACTACTAGAAGAGAGATACTTTCAACAAAATAAGTGAATTCTATATCATCTAATCCATGGTTATAAGACGTTTGCTGTTCTCTGATGAAAACCCAGAGGGACCAGCGTTTTACAAGATACCGTTCGGGGTTCGTGCGACTCACGGTCGCGGTGTCACGTGGTCCTTCCACTCTACCAAAATATCAAAAGCTACGACAATTTTCTTGATGCTGATCTCGTTTGTCGTTCTCCCTGTCCTCTCTTTTCTATTGCAATAATAAATAAATAATAACACATTATAAATCTATTCGATGGTGATAAAAATTGTACTGATTTTTGATAAGAACTACGAGGGACCAGAGGTTCGCGAAATACCGTTCGGGGTTGGTGCGACAAAAAATGTAATAGGGATATTTTCAGATAGAAGGATAAATTCTGGAAAAATTGTATTCAAAACAGTTGAACATTCAGAGAAATATAGTTGAATTTCAGACCAGAGAAATGATTTTACAAGCAAGAAGACCTAAATTTTCAATCAAAAACAATGAATTTGTAACCGAAAAAGAAAAAGTTGGGTTTTGGATTAAATAAAAAATGAGACATCTATTTTGTTGAAACCTTATCTTTTATGGTTGAAAAAAATCTTCTTTGTTGAATAGCGATCTATTTCATTGGATGTTGTTGAAGATTCATGTATTTTGTGGAAAATTTTTTCCTTTTTTTTCAAGGATTCAACAATTTAGGAGAAAATCATCTTCATTTCTCGAGTCGAACAACTTTGAAATTCGCTTTTCCTGTTACAAATTATTATTTCAATTTGAAAATCAAAGGATTCTACTTTTTGTTGAAAATTGATCCTTTTTAGTTGAAAATTGGACCATTTGTTCGAGAATTCGTTTTCCCCGATTCAAAGTTTACTTCCTCGTTGAAAATTGATCTTTTTGCTTGAGGATTAAAGTATTTGAAGGTAAATTATTGCATACAACTTCCTATGAGAAGAAACTGCCCACCCTGATTCGCTGGGATCCGATCCTAGGACCTTTCGTTATCCAGACAAATGCTCTCTCAACTGAGCTACAAAGCGATCCGTCGAGAAATGATTTTGTTGAAAATTCGACTATTCTAGTACATCCATTTTTTTGGTAAGTAATCCAACTGTTTTGTTGGATATAGTTCTTTCTGACTGGAAATTCACGTATTACGGTAAAAAAATCATCTTTCTTGGGTAACAATGATGCTCTTGGCCGGCAAATTTAATAATTCATCTAGAAGTTCAACTACATAATTTTGTTAAAAGTTCATCTATTTGGGATGGGATGAGAATAACAAGAAACAAGGGATCGAGCGTATCAAAGGACAAACTATGGTTGTCAACGAAGTACGGCGTACGAAGCCGGTTAGCGCACTGCGTAGTAGAAACTAAGAAACTTAGTAGAGGCATTCGAACCGTCACTATTTCACTGTGAGCGTCACCATTTTGCCAATTCCCAACGCGCGTATGGGAGTCTCCCTTCAAAAATCGTCAGGTTAACTCCAAAACAGTTGTTATCAGGGGACCGGATAGCCAGGGGCGTCGTTGATAATGCTTTAGTTTAAATTTAACCGGCCGTGGGCTAGCCTCTGATTTAGAGGCTTGACTTTGCCACCACCATTTCTGTTTGGAGGCGAGGGGCGTAAAGCGCCCGGAGGCGTATGCCGCCGGTAGATAGTAGCGTGCGATAAGCTAAATGCTTTCGGTCCGCATTATACGTATGAGGGTGAGCGGTAAACCACCCCCACCACAAAAAATATCCACACATCTATAGACATTGTTCAGTTCACATGCCGGTAATGCAGATTTCTGTCGAAGAAAGGACTAAAGTCGAATGCTGGAAAGCGCGTTCTCATCTGCAACGCGGGAAACGGAATTCTGTTTTACGAGCGATTCAAACTGCCATCGAAATTACTGCTAGGGGTGGAAAAAGAGGGTTTTGGGGGGGAACGGATGGTTGAAATAACTTATGGCCCGTTTTGGTCCCCTTCAACGACCATGCGTCATTGTTTTGTCGCCTGAAGTCCTACCTTGAAGGACTGGAGTCCTAATATGGCCTCCAATGCATTCATCAAAGTTTTAACTTAATATCAATATTGTCAACAAATTCTTCTGTAAATTTTCCAAGTATATGTTGGGGTGGCCACTTGAACTTCGAACATTATTTCTAGGTCTTTCAATGGTTTCCGGGGTCGAAAATCATCAATTTTCCATAAGAAATAAAGTTTTTTCTGGTGTTAGGTCTGGAAATGTCAGCTGATAATGGATCCTTCAATTTGTTCGAGAATCGTCAATGCATTCATTGTTTCTCAAGACTATAATTACAAAGCATGCGCAGGAACAACATCTTATTTTATAGGTTGTGTAAAAAATCGTAATTATTCTTCTATTATTACATAATGAGGGAATGTATGCTGCTTTTTAATAAGAACCGCGAGGGAACAACCGTATGCGTGATACCGTTCGATGTTGGTGCGACTCACGGTAGCGTCGGAGCGATGTCACGCTGTCCTCCATTCTAAAAAAATCCTCAGAGTACCTTGTTTTGTTTCTCCGATAATTAATTACCTATTTCTATTCTCACTTTACTTATACTCTCTCTTCAACTTTGATGAAATATTTCAAATCAAACATTTGGTAGCAAAGAGAAATGAGTTGCCGTCTGTCGATACTATTTCAACGAATGAACCTTAAAGTGATAAAAATATATGGGGAGAACAGAACTCTCCCAGGATACGAATCGTAATAATTTTCGTGAGTATAAAATAATAGTTTTTTTCCTCGCCTCCAGTCAACTAGGCTGGCCATGATTTCAAAGTGATAGATATATTATATGTAGATAAGATGCATGCTGTTCTTTGATGAAAGCCAATAGGAAACAGCGGTTCACAAGATACCGTTCGGGGCTGGTTCGACCCCACGTTCGCGGTGAAATGGTGTCATGATGTCCTTCGACTCTACAAAAATCGTAAGAGCTACGACAATTTGATTGTCGCTCATCTCTTTTCCCACTCCATCAATCCTCTCTTTCCTACTATAATAATAGATCAATATTTGAATATGATGAATATATTGCATGGTGAAAAGATGTATGCTGTTTTTTGAGGAAAACCACGAGGGATCAGCGGCTCGCAAAATACTCTTCGTGGTTGGTGCGATACGCGGTGTCACAGTGTCTCGCTTTACTCTCACTCTACCAAAAGCTCACGAACTAGGACAATTTTTTTATCGCTGATCTCTTTTCCCACTCCGAATATTTCCTTTTTCTAACTTTAGTGATTATTTGCGAATATTAAATTAGGAATTTTGACAAAAAGGAATAAAATCTGGACTAAAAATATATTAGACTTTTCAATTGAAAGGAACTAATTTTTACTCACAAAAAATACATTTTCAACCAAAGAAGAATAATTATCCACCAAAAGAGATGAATGTTTGACAAATAACTGAATTTTCAGCCAGACACTAGAATTTCAAACCCAAATAAAACTCTGGTCCGAAAATATTAGAGCAGACCAGGAGGGATGAACTCTAGACTAAAAATAGGATTCTAGTCTTTATGATTGGAACTGTATAACTTCCACCCATATGAAATGAACTTGCGAACAAAAAAAAGTATCGCCCCAAAAAAAAAGATTCTCTACTAGGTAGTTAAATAATGTACTTGTCACTCAAAAGCAGAAACTTTCAAACCTATCACATAAATTTTCAACAAAAAACTTGTCCTGTTTAATCTTTAACCAAAAAAATGATTTTCATTTTCATTTTAAATACACATCCGAAATTTCAAACAAAAAAAAAATTCTAGGCTCAAAAATCATATTAGAGTTTTTAACCGAGAAGAATTTTATTTTACTCACAAAAGATACATTTTTAATTGACATAGTATAACTATCCACCAAGAAATAAATCAATTTTCAGCCATGCACTAAAATTCAAGGGAAAAAAATGCTGGATCGGAAATATAAGAGCAGACTTCTTTTTTAATCAAAAAGGATTAGGTTTTCAACTATTAAACATAAATTCTCAACAAAAAAGATTACTTTTTCTACGAAAAGGTGAATTATTATCCCAGAAGGAGGAATTGTTAATCCAAAAAGAGGGATAATCGACAAAGGAGTCAACTTTCCATACGGAAACGTTAATTTAAAACCTAAAATGCTGACTTTTCTTGCAAATTTTTTTTTTAACAAAAAAGCTGAATTTTTACCCAAAGAAACGAGATAATTCCACTAAATAGTACAATTTTCAACAGATGGGATAAATTCCGGACGAAAAATATAATTAAAATATGTAACCTCTAGAAAACAAACAGAAAACCCAGAATCCAACGACTAAATTTGCAATAACACCTTCGAAAAAACCTATAAATGAAAAAACATGAAGAAAAGGGAGGAAAGATAAAAGAGAAAGCAACCTCGAAATCCCCTTCTTCCTCTCTTTTCTATCTCTCGTCTTTTTTTAAATTTTTTCTTTGATCGAAAAATACAAAACCAAAAAATTTAAAATATAGATATTTTGAATATTTTTTTTGTGTGTTTTTGAGAAAAGGAAAAAAGGACAAAAACTAGAAAAAAGATCAAAAAGGTAAGTTGGAGGTTGCTTTCTCTTTTATCCTTCCTCTGTTCTTCTTCATAAAAGGTTTTTTCAATAATAGGTTTATTCGAAGGTGTTTGTACAAATTTTTGTATTCATTAAAAATACCTAAAATATCTATATCTCGAATATTTTTGTGTTTCGTGAGAAAAAAGAAAAGAGAAGAAAGATAGAAAAAAGAGAAAGAAGGTGATTTGGAGGTTGCTTTCCCATTCATCTTTCCTCTTTGTCTTTTATCTTCCTCCTTTCTTGGTTTTTTATTTGATTTCCAGGAGTTAAAAATTTTAGCTTGAGTTGTGAGCGTTAGAAAGAAGATTAGATTTTGGTTTTTCTTCCAAATTTTAAATTTCTTAAATTCCAAAAACATAATTGTAGATTTTTCAATCGAAAATGATCAAGTTTTTTCCATAGAGAATTGATTCAGGAAATAAAATAAAATTATTGACTGAAAAACATGAATTTCTACAGGTAATCAAATTTCCAACCAGGCTCTAGAATTTTTAACAAAAAAAGATTCTGAACATAAAATATGACTTTTTCCAGAGAAAATAAATTATTATTCAGAAAAGGACAAATTTTTCATCTGAAAACGACTTTTAAACAGAACACTTCAATTTCAAATAAGAAACGTGAATTGGCAACCATGACTTTGCTATTAAAGAAAAAAGATTTTCCAGCAAAATAGTTTAATTGTCAAAGAACAAGATAATTTCACTAAATAGTATAATTTTCCACCAAACATTGCAAGTTTCTACCAAACGATATAAATTCTGGGCCAAAAATATATTAGACTATCTAATTAAATTGAATTCAATTGATTGGAGAATTCTGAACATAAAATATAACTTACTCTTGAAAAAATGAAATATTATTTAGGAAGGATCAATTTATCATCTAAGAAAACGAATTTTCAGAAGAAAAGTTTAATTTTTAAACAAAAAACGTGAATTTCTTACCAGGAAATGTGCCTTTTCAATTTGAAAAGACGATTTTCCATTAACATAGTTTAATGTTCAACAAAAATCCAAAGTTTCCACTAAATAGTACAATGGTTTACCAGAAGAGTTGAAGTTCGGGCCAACAATATGACACAAGACTTTCAATCGAAAAGAATCAACTCCTACCCATAAAAGATACATTTTCAACATTAAAAAAAATTAAGAAGTTGAATTCCTAACCAAAAACTGAAAAGTGGACTTATTGAATAAGAATAATATAATCAACGTTCAAACATTAATTAGGAGTATTCCTGAAATGAAAATTCATTTTGCCAATTATAAGTAATGAATTGTATAAACTGAAGTTCTATAATTACCATGAATAATGTCTAAAAAGAAAAAAAAGTTCCTGTTAATGGTTTTTGGTAAATTTATTGGTTTATTCAGAAGCCATGAAAAAATATTGATTTAAAATCAAAAACAGTCGAATTCACACAAAAAACATGAATGCCAAGATATCAGTTGATTCCTCATACAAAACGGATTGATTTCCCACTGAACGGTTGCACTTCTAACCAAAACGATGGAATTTCTATCCGAAAGAGATGGGTTTTCAGCCAAGAAAGAATTTTTATTCAAGAATCTCATTTTAGAACAATTTAATATTTTACCAAAATTTTTTAATCCACGGAGATCAGTTTTCATCAAATAGTTGAATAGCGGTTCGCGGGACACCGTCCGGGGTTAGTGCAACCAACGGTCGCGGTGACGCGGTGTCGCGCTTTTCCAGAATCTTAAGAGCTACGACTATTTTCTTCTCGCTCATCTCATTTCTCACTCTCCCTATCCTCACTTTCCAACTCTAATAATAAATGTATGTTCAAACATGATGCATCTATTCCATGGTCAAAAAATGTATGCTGATTTTCAATAAGAATCATGAGGGATCAGCGGTTCGCGAAATACCGTTCAAAGTTGGTGCAACTCGCAGTCAACAAATCAATTCCAAAAAAATAATCCTTTCATTCACAGGTTCCTCTAAAGTGAATCGTAATAGCCTACCTTTTTTGGTAGAAAAGTCCTAAGATTTGAAACATGGATCCTTGTGGAGACACATTATAAAATCATGTTCGACGAAAAGTTAATTTTGAAACAATTTAGTATTCTTCCCAAACTGCTACTCCATAAAGATCAATTTTCATCAAGTGGTCGAACTTTGATTCGGTTAGAAAATTTTTTTTTATCAGAATTGTGGTTTTCTTCATGGTCTCATCCACGATTGAAGGGCCATTGAAATTTGAAAAATTCAATACAATAAAATCTTCCAAATTATTAACTTTAAACGTGAAAAATGCAAAAGATGCACAAAAACGCAGATTCAAAATGGCATATTTCTACCATTTTAGTCCCAGGACACAAGCACCTTTTTGGCATAATACAGAATATGGGATCACATAAGTCGAGCGATAATGCAATATGCTGACTTTGGGTTCAGAAAAGAGGGAAGTTTATGGAGGATTCTCTTTTAAATCAGGATTTACTTTTAGGTCGACTCGAACCTTTTCTTATAACCAATTCCCATGGATCAGAATTTGCCCTATTTTCATAAAAAAAGGATTGTCAAGTTCAAGAAGCTGCATAATAAATTTATGGATATTTTCCTCGGATTCTTGATTTTAGATTTTCTTCCAAATAAGTTAAGGGATTTTGGTCTCAATTAAACAGGAATGAAAGAAAATTTAGAAATTTAATATTGAGTAAAAAAAAAATCAAATTTCTTCTTAACGTCCACAATTGGTCGTCAAATTCGTGGTTTTCTATTTAATTGCCAGGAGTTGCAGATATTGATGAAAGAAAAATGATTTTTCTTGTCCATAAATTACGTTTTATCATATCGTTTATTATCATTAGTTTTTCCTGAAATTTTGAACCATTAATGTGGTTGCTAGGATTTGAACCTCCCACCTTCAGCATCTTACGTGATTATTTTGACTGCCATGTTTCGTAAATTTTTATTTGTAAAATGTATGTATACGCCGATTTTATTTGTGTATAGCACGTTCATTATTGAATCGCTTGTGATTTTGAACATTTAACGGAATGCAGAAATTTTTTAACAAAAATAATGTATTCTCAAGTAAAAAATATTATTTCGGAACAAAATAGATGATTCCTTGACGTAAGTCAAATATTTTTCAACCAAAAATTTTCATTTATAACGAAAAAAATGATTCCTAGCAAAGACAAAAATAAATCCATCAAAGAAAACTTAAATTTTCAAACAAAAAGATAACTTTCGAATGTAATGAGAAATCTTCAACTAAAAAATCATTTTTTGAGAAAGTTTCAGACGCTCAACCAAGCAATTGAAGTAAACCAATAAAGATGAATTTCAGACTAAATAGTTGGATTTTTAACTGAAAAGATTGATTCAATACAAAAAAAAAAGTATTTCTGGTAAATACGTGAATTCCTAACCAAATTGTTGAGTTTTTGACTCAATAACGTAAACAAAAATATATATGTATATAAATTTTGAACCAAATAGTTGAAGTTTCAACCTCAGAAACATATATTTTCAACCAACAATGGAATAAGTGAGCTTTCAGATAGAAAACCTACTTTGAAGCAAAAAAAATGAATTGTCAACAATAAAATCAAATCTTCGAACAAAAAGATGAATTTGCAACTGAGGCGCCAAATTTTTAAAGAAAAAAAATGAATTTTGAACAATTAGTTATTCTTTTAACCATAATGTAGTTTGATTTTCTACTAAACGGTTGTATTTTCACCCGTAAAGATTAATTTTCTACCAGAAAATACGAAATTTCAATAAAATAAATGAATTTTCAACAAAATACTCAAATTTTCATGCTTCAACTTTCAATTTTTAGGATAAAAATTAACTGAAAGAGTGAATCTTTGAGAGAATAGTTGAATTCCACCACAACAAAAATTTTTCAAGAAAAAATCGAAATTTGATTAAATGGTCATTTTCTGGGAAAAACAGTTAATTTCTTAATGGGAAATATTGATTTCCAACCAAAAAAGATGGATTACAAACTGAATAGTTAAATTGGCAACTAAAGAGATTAATTTTCTACCAAAAAATACGACTTTCCAGAAAAATACGTGGATTCCCAACCAAATAGCTGGATTTTTGACTAAATAGCAAAATTGAAACAAGAAAACAAACAAATATTGAATCAAATAGTTGAATTTTCAACCTTGAAACCCCTCAATTTCAACCATTAATGCCATTAGTGACCTGACAGATCAAAAACATAATTTAGAAGCAAACAAAAAACAAATCACCAACAACATAATAAAATCATCAAACAAAAAGATGAATTTTCAACTTAGGCGACAACTCTTCAAAGAAAAGAAACGAATTTTAAATAATTAGTTCTTCTTTAACCAAGCAGTTCAATTTTCTACCAAACGGTTGCATTTTTACCCAAAAAGATTAATTTTTTACCAGAAAATGCGAAATCTCATTGATACAAAATAAATTTTCAACAACATACTCAAAATTTCAACCGAATACTTGAATTTTCAACCGAAATGATTATATTTCCGCCAAAAAAGGAATTCTTCAGAAGAAAGTTAACTGAGAAAGATAAATTTTTGAGCGAATAGTTGAATTTCACAACAACAAAAATTTATCTAGAAAAGATCAAAATTTAATTGGATGGTCAAATTTTGGAAAAAACAGTTCGATTTTTAATGTTAAATATTATTTCTGAATCAAGAAAATGGATTTTCAAGTAAAATTATGAATCTTCAATCAAAAACTTAATTTTGGAAGAGTAGTTCAACTTCCAAAAAGAAACGAGGTATATTTCTAATCAAATTATTTTATTTCCAATCAAATACTCGAATTTCCAATAAAAAATGTCAAATTCGATTTTTTAACAGGGAAAAAATTTAATTTTGAAACTGAAATAATTGAAATCAACCAAGATAGATGAATTTTTACCAAAATACAGAAATCGAAAACCATATAGTTGAGTTTTCGAGTTGAAAAGATTTATTTGCAATATAATAGTTGTGATCTAAACTAAAGACAAATACTTTCAAACCGAACCATTTCAAACCAACTTTCCGAACTTTCATACCATTTCTGAACAACAAAATTGATTTTCAAAAAAAAAGGAAAGAATTTTTTATAAAAAGATTAATTTTTCAACGGAAAATGACTTTTCAAATTCAATGATTAAAATAAAAGCAAAAAATCGTTTTTTTTTTTAAAGTGATTGAACTTTGGAATCAGTACTCCAATTGCCAAAAAAAGGATGAATTCTTGATCGTTGAAACTGCGAGTATTGGGTTGAAACTTATCTTTTTAATTAGAAATTCAAATATTGTGGTTAAAAAATAAATAATTCAGTTCACAATTCACTCATTTTGTTAGATCGTCATCTTTTTTTATTGTAGGTTAATCTGTTTTAGCAAAAGATGGAACTATTTTGTTGAAAATCCGTCGTTCTTTGTATCATTGAACTATTTAATATATTAAAATTGATTTTTTTAGTTGAACTATTATATTTTCAGTTGAGAATCCATCTTTTTCAGTTAAAAATTTAACAAGTTGATTGTAATTTAAACTTTTCTGTTAAAATATCGTTTTTTTGTTGAAGCTTCATGCTTTACATCGAGGACTCATTAATTTTGTAAAAAGATTTGACTTTTTCGGGAAGAAATTGTTGTGTTTCTGGTACAAAATCAATTTTTCAATTCAGAAATTATGATTTTTGAGTAAGTAACATTTCTGTCAAAATGCTCATTTTTTAAGAATTATTCACCATTTTGAATTCGAAATTTATCCGTTTGGTCGAAAACTTTTTGAGGATTCTCTTGAGGATTCGTTTCTTTTATTCTAATATAATTTTTTTTATTCAAAATCAAAAAATTTGGTTGTTGAAATATTACCTCTTATATTTCCGGTAAAATCAACTCCCTTCGAATAAGAATTCAAGCACGTGGTCGGAAGTAAAACCCCTTCTTCATGAATAGTTTTTTTCGGTGCGTCATCATTCCAATTGAGAATTGAAATATTTGGCCAAAAGTTGTTTCCTTATGTAAAAAATGTAACCTTGTTGATTGAAAATGTAAATATCTGGTTTAAGATAGAAAGATTTCGTTGAAATTGATCTTTTATAGTTCCAAATACAGTCATTACAATTAAAAAATTCCTCCTGGATTAAAATCAGTATTTTATTGAGTTTGAGGCGGTAGTTAAACTATTTTCCAGAAAATGTTACTTTCTTTGTTAGATTCGATTATTATAGAGATTAAATAAAAATCTTTTTTGGGTAAAATACGTCTAATATCAGCTATCACACTTTTTTTATAATTATTTTTCTAGTATCTGAAACTCCTGAAAATAGTGATAAAAATGAAAAATCCAAACACCAAATTCGGACAAACACTCCTTATTGTTTTTATGGAAATTTCAATACGATTCTATTCAGTCCATTTTTCTTTACTACTCAAGTTGGAAGTGAAACTTGTGAGCGAAAAAAATAGAAGGGGCAGAAAAAAAATTCGCCGGCCATTCGTGCAATTGGAAGAAGTTATGTATGTTAGGCATGTTATATAACACATGCAATAAATGTCGTCATTTTCATTGCGCAAGTAGTCTTAAGTTTGAAAATTAAGGAAATAATTTGGTTATAATCCAGGATCATATCTTTCTGTTGGGATGATTTTTGCAAATGTGGCAAAACATTTCTCAACAACACAGTTGTCAAATGTTTCCGCGCTTGCGTGCCGGCTAAACGTGCTGTCACGCACAACGCACGCGGCATTTTTCGAAAGAAATGTTGTTTCTTTTCTATTCTGTAACGGAACTTAGGACTTCAGATGCGTGACGAATGGAATTGTGGAAGATGGATATACGGAATCGCTCTGTTCGAAATCCATTTCCGAATTATGAGGGCTAGCAGGTGCGTTAATTACGTCTCGGCAGGTGATTGGTCGAGGGGTAATAGAAGCTCTTGATGGAAGTTCAGACTGTCTGGATGTATTCCGGGTTGCATTTCCTCGCTGATGAAGGAAATTTTGTATTTCCGATATTGCAATATATTTTTATGATCTAATATTCATCCATTTATTTATTAACTTATTTATTCATTCATTCGTCAATTCATTCAATCATCCACATATATTGGGACAATAATAAATTGCTGTCATAAACCAGACATGATTTAGAATTGATCAGATGACCAATCGCAATTAGCTGATTCATTTAATCAACAAGATTCTGTCATAAAGCAAGAGGGAATCATAGGATGACCTCTTAGCCCTCGCATCTCAACACAACAAACTTGACTATAATTTTTCTTGAAGAAGAAAGCTTAGAGTTCAGGAATGGACTCGAAATAGAGGATATGGGGTGTTTTGGGGTACCGGAGGGAGGTGTTCAGATATGAGGAGAGACAAGGGGTCTTTACGATCGCCTGCTAAATATCCCCCAAATTAATTGGTTCCTCCGATCTGTTTCTCTTCTCCTAGGCTTCATCGATGTCGTAAACGAAACTCCCTCATCCGCCCTCGCATTTGTGAAATACGACCTAGAAGAGCGAGGAGGTGTAACAAGAGAAAAAGGGCGTCGATAAGAGAAAAAAGTGAAACTCATTAAACAAATAGAAATGAGAAGACAAAATTTGACAAATAGGGCTGAAATTGCGATATAGCATTTTGTGCCCACACCCATCGTGATGTATGGTAGCGAGACCTAGGCGTATCGAAAAAGGGATGGGAGTGGGGTGAACGCGACTGGCATGCAGTTTCTGCAAAACATGTGCAGTAAAACCCTAATGGACAAGGTAAGTAATGAGTGAAATCTAAAAAAAAACGGGTGTGAGAGAGAAATAGTTTGACAAGATAAAGAAATGTGCTAAGATGGTTGCCTATCGTTGAGAGACTGTACGAAGATTGATCAACGAAAAAGTGTATTCAGGTTAAGTGAATGGTAGCATAAAGGAAGGTGGGTTAAAATTTATGGTTGGAATGTGTTTTTTTAAATTTCAAAAGGATGATTTTGTAGCTACGCAGATGCATTACATTCTGCCAGGATCATTTTTGCAAAGCAAGTCAACTGTTGTCGTAAATCTCTGCGCTCATGTGCCGGCTAAACGTGCTTCTTCACATAACGCAAGCCTGACTAACGCATTGTGCGGGTAGATGGCAGTAGTGGGTCAAGTTTAAGTGATTTTGAGCGTCACCGTTTCACTGCTCAGCGTCACCGCTTTACTGCTCAACATCACTGCTTTGCCAGTTCACAACGCGCCTATAAAAGGAAGGATCCCTTGCAACTCGAGCGTGTCGCTTGTACGAACTGCGAGAATCAATATCAGCCGATGAAATAAAATGTGTCGCTCATAAATGCAACGGAGAGCACATGGTGCGCCATTGAAAGAACAAGGCGCGATATCGGCGTGAGACCCGTTCCGCTCAGAATTATCGCTTCGGCCGTGGGCTGCTGTGTGCCGTAAAATTTCAGGACTTTCCTCAAAGCGTATTGTTCAATGGAGGAATGATTTAGGGAGCGCGAACACTTTCAGTACTTCAGTACTCTTTTTGCGATGTTTTCAACTTTACGAGTCAATTTAGGGTCTTTCTGAATGGAAGTCTTTTCTGAGATCGAGATTCAGTCATGCAGTTGCATTCCCCAAAGAAACGATATGAGATCGAAAAAAGAGGGCTTTCTTTTTGATATCATGGATATAAATTACAGGTTTTCCTCCTGCCATTTTCACAATCACTCTTCCATTGTTTTTCAATCTCTCCTGTAGCTCTCTCTAATTTTCTCATCCACTCCTTCCCTTGTCCTTTCTCCCCTAGAATCCATGCTACTTTCTTTTGTCAGCTTTCTTCATCTTCTATTCCTCTCATACATACTTCCGGTACATGTTCCCATGTTTTCTCCTTCCTATCCACATATTCTGTACTTTCTTTTCGCCTTTTCTTTCCGATACATCACCTCCTTGACCTTGTTCTCCCATCTAAATATTTCTATTCTTGTCATTTATTTCTTATATCTATATCTGTTAAGAACTCCCCTTTACCTTCTTCCTATTTCGTTAACTCAATCGCCCGTCCTTTTGTTTCTTCTACCTACTTCAGAAATTTCTCTGCTAACTCCCCTCCCTCTTCCTCCCTCAGCTTTTCTTCGAATTTCTATGCCCTCCTTGCTGATCTTTTACTCAATGTTTTCCTTGCGCTACTTCTCTCACCATATATCAAGGTGTCCTCAAATGCACTCCACTCCACTCCATCACTTCTCTTCCCTTCTATTCCCATCTTCCTGCTCCATATCCTCAAACCGGCCGTAACAGGGTATCAAACAATCATATTCTTCTATTCCAATAATTCTTGAACCTTCTTCTTCCTATTCCCCAAACCTGCTTCATTATCCCAAATACTTAAACTCTTTTACTTCTTCT